>DVQH01000617.1:0-20594 GCA_018231625.1 Papilio phestus | reverse complement strand
CCGTTTTTTTTACAAGAGGCAGACGGCGCTTTAGCGCCGGCCCTCTTGTAAAAAAATCGAATTTAAAAACAAAAATACAAATTTTGGCACAGTTTTAAGTGAGTTTGACAGAGTGTTGGATTGTAATCTTTTTCAGAGCTTTTTCCAAATGTCGCCCAATTTTGAAAAAATAATTAATTGATTTTGCTGGGTATCATATGTTGTTCTGTTGTTCTGAATGAATATGAGTATTCTATCCAAAATTGAGATTAAAAAGTAATGTTAATCTGAGTCACGAGAAATCAAACAAAAAACCATGTTTTTATCTGATAAGAGCTGTTATCGCAAAATATATTATCCTTAGCAATTTGAAATAGTCAATATTGCCCTTTAGAATTCATTTCATAATCATATATTCATTAGAAGAAACACTTTGTGTAAATTGACATAGCGTGTTATACTGTATACACTTCATTTATTTGAAAACGACTTGCCAAACATATCACCCAGATGTTTAGTCACAAATCATATTTAAATCTAAAAAGTTTTTTAATGTGATATTGTAAATGACTTGGGTCTAATTTTTTTATGTTCCTTAAAATGTCAGTTTTACCAAGCACCCTTGAAAGTGTCATTAAACAACAAATGTCACTGACTGCATTTACTTCTCAAAGCTTCTGAAGTAGTGTTTTATGGGGATGCAGAGTAAAACAAACAAAAATATAGACTATGCTATTCACATTGCTTGGTCAATTTGAATCATGTTGAATCTACCATAATTGCTCGTAACATGGGTCTCGAACTTTTTGCTAATACTAAAGTATAAGAAATGCACCCATTTAAATTTGCACCCAAAGACAAACACAAATTTAAACTTGTAATTTGTGATGTTAAACCTCAGTTGTTTAAATGCAAACAATTGCAAGTTTTAATTTATAACTTTTAAAGTTGTTTTGCTTTTAAATTATGTCTAACACCAGTACAGCATTTTATAGAGGAATTCTTAATTTTAAAAATACCATAAATGATAATAAACAATAAAATATTTATTCAAAAAAACTTGATACAAATTGTTGAAAATTAGACGTTGTGAAAGAGAAGCAGTTCTATTATAGCGATTAAATAATAAAAAGGTAAGATAAAGGTGACAAGGTTTTCCCCAAAATTTGCCGTCTAATTATTATGCACCATGGGAGAAAGGATCTTACAATATGGTTAGTAAGCATTGGAAAATAGCTTAATAAAGACGTGAGGCGTCATCAAATTATATAGGCCACCACCACGACCAGACCAGAAGGGATGAAAGCAAAATGATTCGAGACCGGCCGAGCTGGGTGCAAGTGTTGCAAGTGAAAGACTGTTGGATGCCAGGCAAATAGAGATGCAATTAGTATCGATGTTTGCTTGATCTTCGTGTCAACACAACGTGAGACATTGTCGGCTCGCTTGCCCACACTGTTTGCTAGTCATCCTCACAGCACACTGCTACACGACAACCATCGTTGTGCAAGATATCTTATTCTATTAGATTAATTACCTAGAAATTAATTATTTAAAAAAGAGGGTATATGTGCTTGACAATAAAGAAAGACTCTTGTCTACAAGACAATCGAGATCGAACATGGCTTTATGTAGATGCATCTATCATTATCGTGTTTTGAGCATTGGTGGATTTATGCGTGGACATGATGTCATCGCATATCCTTTCAACCATTTGATTAAGATGAATAGTTAATTAACTTAGCTAATTTACAAGTCAACCAAGAAAACATGGTTTCTAATCTAGTAGATTAAAGTGTTTTAGTTTTAATTATGCTCATTAGTATAATACGAACTGCTTTGAATAATAAAGAGTGAATGAAGAGAATGAGCGCTCAGTCTTGCAGTCCATGTGAGATCGACAAGGCGTCGTGGTGTATTTCCAAATGGCACTTGGTGGACCCTCGAATATCGACAATGTGTTTACTTATCACTTAGATCAATCTCATCTATAGACCATACGTCAACGATAAAAGACCTGCTCGGCAATCGAGTGCCTAGGTGGGTTAGCATGATTGGATAGTGTGGTGTGGCCCGGGCAACTAATGCAAGCAAGCCTACCTGCCTGCATCCCATTGTGACGGGTAAATTGAAAATTTCAGTAATTGTTGCTGTTGATGTGCAGTAGCGCTTGGTGGAGATCAGATGGAACATAATGGGGCGGCACCTACTGGGTGATGGGCTAGCGAGAAGCGGCGTGGACCGCAGCAGGCTGTGAGCTGTGAGCTCGGCAGGTCGGGCGTGCGCCTCGATCCAGTGGGCAGGCGGGCGTCGGGTCGAGCAGCACAGTGGGCCCATAGTGCCCATTGCCGGAGCCGCATTGCCTGCCACATGGAGACCTGTTCGCATTGAGCTCCAGCCACCGCTACCAACCACCATTCTCCAACATGACTCAAGGCGACACTATCATTCCTCACAACCCATCTTGTCGCATCAACTGTGCCAAAGATTCCATTCCATGCCACTTTCTACCCATTAGACGCATTCATGCACAATAATTTCATTTTTAAAATTACATTTATTGAGACGGTTGCCGTCAATTAGTGGCCAAACGAACGGAAGCGGCCATGGGAAACACACAAACCAACTCGAGAGTAAGTGTTACTTAACTTTTTCTTACATTTCTCTCGTTTGTACACGCCGTAATGATTCAACTTTGTTGCTTGCAGTCTCTAGTAAAGTTTTTTCTTCGTTAGTTTACTTACTTTACCTAAAACTAGATTTTTCACATAAAAGAGTGCATGTGATCTAGTAGTTTCTGATCCAGTACAGGTGCAGTAATTCCAAACGAATAAGTAGCATATAGAATGTCATCCAAGAAACAAGTTTTGTAATCTCTTCTACTTTTCTTAACATTGTGTCAGGTTGCAGAGATAATCGTATTAACTTGGAAACTTAGCCATTTTATATATTTGTTACCTTGCGGTGCTCCCAATGTTGTTTTACGTAAGCATATAACTAAATAAATTTAAATTACAAAACAGCACTCATGTTTAGTGGGTGATCAAACAAGTTCATTTGGTTAGCAAATGAAGAACAATAGAATGAGGCTCGCTAGATGAGGGTGAAATGTGTCTGCAGGCTGTTTGTCAGCTTTTCTGATAGCGCTACGCAGGTCCTAGGACGAGTATTTTCAGCATTAGCTCAAGGCAAAGTTCAATTTGGCTTAATGTAGATGGAGATCGTCGAGAATCATGAGCTGTGTGGGTATTAGGAAAAAAGAAGTTGTGCAGTGAATTCAGTGTCCAGTGCACACCATTGAACCAAGGAGTGGAGCAGTTAGTGGTCTACCAGGTAAAATTGGGTAGTCTCCAGTGGTCTAGCGTATTAGTTGGTGAGAGACAGTCACATTTGTCATCTATGATTGTTGTCGTTTTTCATATGACAGCACACTATAGCGGGTCCAACTCAATGCTTCCGATTGACGTCACTAGTGTGCTGTGTATTCATTTGCTCTCTTCTCTTTGTATTTTAATTTCAAAATTTTAGTCTTGTTAATTTAGTCTTGTAGAGACTAAGGAACGTCATTAGTGTGGGTAGTAGGAGAGTGGTGCCATAATGGCACGGGCAAGTGTGGTGAGGAGTGGGGTGTGCGCCAACGAGTGCCCTCGATTGAACTAGTTCTTTGTTTGTCAGCAGGCTTCAATCTCATCTGTTGACGGGACAATCTTGGTGGAGGCACACGGATTGATCGCGGACATGTTGTCCGATCCAAGTGTGCCGCCTCACATAGTCAGTGGCTTACGCGCGGTGGCTACTCTCCTGGCCCCACCGAGTCTAACGCCACTGCCCAGAAACAAGTCTACCAGAATAAGTATCTCTTTAGCTGATTTTGCTAATTCCGAATCTGATTCAGAAGAAAATCCTTATCTAGGTGAACGAACATCCAATTTACCCAAGGTAGGTAGAGATTTCAAACGGAACCTCAAAGTTGGTGCGCTGCCCAATCGTACTAATGTTTGTTTGAGCTTGTTTGAAACCAGCGACACCGGCTGCCGCTTGGTCAGAAGCTTGTTAAGTTACCTTGTTAACGTTGCATTCATTCATTGCATTCTAGAAGGGAAAACGAAATTTGTCACAGAGTGTCATTAGGCGAATGTCAATGAATACCTGGAGTACCACGACTGGTGCCACAGGCCTTCCGTCGCTAGTTCCAGAACCGTCGCGAAAGCGCAGTACCAGTTTTCGTAATTTGAATCAAACCAATTTGTTACAAGTGAAAAGGTGAGCACTGCAGTGAGGGTTGTGAGTGACCGAGAGATAGCGTGGAGCTGTTGGAGTGACACTTAATCTGTCATTGCAGCGTCAATGCACTCAAAAGTCGTTCCTTTTCAACTACTTCGCTACCAGTGGGAGTACTGTCGCGTGTTGTGCGAACTAAAGAAGTAGAGCCATTAGGTCTGGGGAAGACCAGCTGGTTGCGGCAAGGCAAGCAGTCAGTGGAGGAGAATGATGCCGACACGGAAGAAGAAGCGGCTGGAGGTGGCGAGAAGACAAGTTACTCCAACCGATGTACCCCCTTGAGCTTCAGCAAAGCGATCCCGAGGCTAAATTTGACATCCGACTATGACAGCAGCAACGAGTCGCCCAGTGGCAGTGAACTCACCATCGACGACGGTGTCACTTGCCTTCCACCCACAGTGGCGTCTTACTCCGCCAATGAAAGTGCAGAGAATCAGCAGTGGACCAAGTGCCAAGTGTGTGGCGCCTTGCTCTCCAAAGCGACACCCGACAGCAACGAGAGCAGACAGCTAAAGGCTAACTTGAAATGGCCATTTACCGATTTACCCCCACCACTCACACCTCGTTTCAACCAGAAGGGCCATTACATTATCGATAACGTCTGCTACGATTTGAACGAGATCCACAACAACCGCCTGCTTTCACGCATACATGAGTGGGATTATCCAATATTCGAGTTGTATAGCCAAGTGGGCGACACTATCCTTAGTCAAATGTCCTACTACGTCTTTATGCAAGCAGGACTGCTCGAGGCATTTCGAATTCCTATGACCGAATTTCTACACTACTTTCGAGCTCTGGAAAACGGTTACCACCACAAACCATGTAAGTGCTTGAGACGTCAAGGCTAAAACAATGCTTCGGTGTCAGAACAGAGCCCTGGTACTGGTTTAGCTTGGTACCGGGACTGCCAGTTCTCACTCGCTCCATCAATGCCAATTACTGCTGCCAAGCAGTGCTTTCAATCGCGTCACAATCTGTTTGTGATTAAGCTTCCGGGCCGTGTCTTATTGTCATGCCACATTTCAAAGTCCCATTTCAATTTATCATATTACCAGCTAGCGCCGCCTAGGGTGTCAGGCATTTGCGGACACCATTGGCCTACCAGCAAAGCAATTGTAGCAAAAAGCAACCGCGCGGCGTGGTGGCGTACTAACGAGGTGTCCTCTTGCTATTAATTCCGTGGCAGATCACGATCGGACGCACGCGGCAGATGTGTTGCATGGCGTGTACTACCTCACCTCACAACCCATCCCAGGATTCGCACAAATCCCATCCGAGTCCAGCGACTCCCACAAGTTGCACCTGACCAGTCCGTATCCGCGACGTCAGATCAGTTTGTCAAGCTCTCCTCTGGAGGAGACCTACGGAATCGTGGGTGCCAACTACCCGGCACTGGAATTGATGGCACTCTACACCGCGGCGGCCATGCACGACTTCGACCACCCGGGCAGAACTAACGCATTCCTAGTGGCCACATACGCACCGCAAGTAAATAATTGCCCACGCTATCAGTTAGATGTAGCTGAATCGGTCCGGTCAGGATCGCCAGAAGGCACCAATCTCGGTCCCAAGCGCTAGATCATTGCATACGTAAACCCGCAATACCCGTTAGGGTGTGCGGCAGAACAATTTGGTGACTGATTTAAAAATGGAATTCTCTCTAATGGCTAATATTTACTTTTATGCGTCTTATGCAAACAGAGTTAATAAAGGAGATGGGTGCGAGCTAGGCCAATGCCGGTGCCATGGCATGCATACTGCCAGTCACTGTCATACTGTCACTCAGTGAGCAATGTCAATGAGAAGCATAGGTAACACGAGGTGAAGACATGAAGTAGTAAGGGGTGGGAGGAGGTGCCACAATAGGGTCGGCATCGGACCGGTAGCAGTGCGCAGACACACTACCACTTGCGCTTGTCTAATCACGTCCACACACTCCTCTAGGCTATCCTCTACAACGATCGTTCAGTACTGGAGAACCATCACTCAGCTGCCGCTTGGAATCTCTTTTTCTCTAAACCAAAATACAATTGGCTCCGAAATCTCGACAAAGCTGAATTCAAGCGATTCCGCTATTTAGTAATTGAGTTTATTCTTGCAACTGACCTTAAACGGCATTTTGAGATATTAGCCGAATTCAACGCCAAGGTATAGAGAAATCAACTCACAGACTCGACAATTGATATTTTGATTGTAGGTGAATGAAGATGACTCGCCGGGAATTGACTGGTTTGTTGAAGCAGATCGTCTTCTCGTAATGCAAATGACAATCAAATTGGCCGACATCAATGGGCCCTGTAAGCAACACAGCATTCATTTGCAATGGACTCAACGAATTGCCGAAGAGTTCTACGAGCAAGGTGACGAGGAAGCTAAACTCGGTTTGCCAATATCACCTTACATGGACCGTAAAAATCCTCAACTAGAGAAACTGCAAGAGAGTTTCATCAACCACTTGGTAGCCCCTCTCTGCACAGCTTATGGAGAAGCTGGCCTTCTGCCTGGTGTTTGGGAGTACCAAGAAAGTGATCCATCAAGTGACAACGGTGAAGACAATGAAGACAAACCCAAAACGCGTAAAGTCAAATGCATTCAAACTGAGCACTTACAAGATAATTACAAACACTGGATTAAACGATTGATTGAGAAGAAAACGATGCTAGAAACATGCAATCGATTAAGCTCAGAAACACCGATCCAAGGGTCTACCCTGGAAGAAATCGCTGAAACCGAGTCGGAGGCCAGTGTCGAGCTGCACTAGCTGGCCTTACCAGTTAATCTCTTCGCTCGCCATCCTACTCTGTAGTGGCCAAACCCCTACCCCCCCTTTACTCCTCCCACCACAAATGGTGTTGAACTTCCTACCAGATGCTTATTCAAAAATAAACTTTTTTAAACAACTTGTCTGATGCTAATCTATTCCCATATCATCTGTCAACCTTGATCGAAACTAATGCGAGCAATATGTCACACGATTACAATTGCAAATTTTCACAGCACGCGACACTTCACAAGACAAGACAAGACAGTGCGAGTTGATTCCGCAAAAAAAGAGAACCGCCGTAAGATCATATGTTGCAGTTTATTCAGATCAAAAATTCATATAGTATACCATTTGGTTAGTCTGGGGTGGTGAGGTGATAGACAACCTCGAGAATAACTATGACGGCATTGAGTCACGTTCCTGGTGACGCATAGCTTACCTTGAGGTCACGTCATCCCTGGCAAACATGTTCAATCGTTGACGACTCCAGTTGCATTTCGATGGTGATTCGAAAGAAGCACATGTGATCCGGTTTCGAGGCTCTCCTGTTTACCCGACTAAAGCTGCACTTTGTCGATCACGATCGGTCATATGATGATGGTAGGAATTTCTAACACCACCAGTAACCTTGAATTGGTGCGTGCTGCTCAGCTGATTGAGCCGGCGTGGGGTGTGTTACACCGTGTGTAGCGGTGTGGGGACACTGTTCAGTGGGGACTGGCGCAGCGGACATAGCCACCTCCACCAACTGCATGCACGAGGGCACCGCTAGATATCGACTGGCACTCCAAAAAGGCGGCATCCCAACTGATAACAAGATGCACAGAGATAACAATTAGATAACAATATTTATATGCAGAATTATTTTTTAATATTCCGACACCGTTGAACCTGGGTCTAGGTTTGCTTTGAAGGAATTTCATCGACTGAGAAACAAAAATTAAATTAAAAAGGTTGCAGCAAAATGCAAAATGTGAGCCAAGACTTTTGATTAGTCGCAGCATTTTTTTCTAGACTTCAGGTGTGTTTTGTCATTGTTGTTCCACTAGGCTAACATCTTCAAGCCTGGTTATTAACAATACGATTTAAACTACAAGTACTCCTGTGTTCCGAAAAAAGCTCTGTCTTCCTGTGAGCAAAAACTACTCAAATAGTGTTGTATAACTTGAAATAAACCAATAAAAAAATATTTGAATTTTAATCTATTTATTTAAGTTTGGACAGTCTCCGCCTTTTTCCAGTGCAGGTCGAGGTCTGGGCACGGTTGGGCACGCGGACAGAAGAGACTGAAGTGGCACAGCCAACTGAGCAACTCTAAGGGTAAGCCAACACTAGAGCACATGAACAGTTTTCCGACTCATTTGAACTCGAATATCAGGTAAAAAATAATTGAATTTTGTAAAATATAGTTGAATTCCGCATGAAAAATAATTGATTTCTACAAAGAATAATTGAATTCCAAAAAATTGAATTTCTAACAAAATGACTGAATTTCACAAAAATATGTGTCCCTAGTGTTGGCTTACCCTGTGCACTCAGCAGGGCGCCTCACTCACTAGCGGCTAGTCACTAGTGACTATAGCCTCTATTCTCGACGTGTGTGAAACGCGCTACTGACTCAGTGGCAGGCTGAGTGGCTGTTTCTCTGACTCACTGACAGAGTAGCTCATTTCTCACTCATCCTTTGAATTGCAAGAACGCACCATGATTCTGAATCGCAAGATATCGCACATCAAACGTTTGTATAGATTTGTACTGATGGTCATTTGTTGCTTACGCAGTGCTTGGAATGAACGAGTAGACTTGAACAAGGCTAAACTATGGTACCAAAGATTGGCATTCTCGCTGATTGGACGACAACTGGACGCGGACATAGCCAACCGGCCCGATGACATCGAACAAGCGGTCTTTTCCGCTGGGTGAGTATTGCTTTGAACCTCATTTACTACCTTAATGTTTTTGGAAGGTGACCCTACCTTAAGAGTCATTGCGAATTCAGTCGACTGTTTGCAGTGAAGACTGGGAAAGCATGGTACTTTGCTGAAGATCGGGTTCAATCTTTTGGGAACTCACTCGATTTCCGAGAAGGAATGTATCCTTCCTGATGCGTTTCTTTGAATCGATGTGTGCTTATTTTATTACTTTACTACCTTTACACTTTTTTTGCACATGCATAAACACCATTTCAAAAATCAAATATGTTTTTGTTATTTTATGTAATCCTGTTGTTATATAATTAAAACATGAAAACACCTTCGTCAGAAATTGTTTGTGGTAGGTATTAGCATGATTCTTTGATGTGAACTTGAAGTGCTTTACAGTATCAAAATGTTTGAACTAATGAAACCATAAAACTCTGATAAACATTTAGCCTAGTTTTACAGCCTGTTTGTGATTGTGAGCCGAATTCTATACACGCCGACATCTGATGCATCGTCATGGCGCACTGCTTTGGTTGACTCATCTTACGCCAGTTGATTTTGCCTGTCTGCTCGCCTAATGGCATTTGGCACTGGGTGACTATATACTAACCAGAGAGGTCTACCGCCACATATGATCTGTTCAGTATCAGGCCGACACTTGTGTCGTCATTAGGACACGCAGCGCAGTGCGCGCACACGTCTTGGTGAGTGTCGCTACCAGACCTGCGAGTCCACCAGAACGGCACCCAGTCGCTTCTGGTCACCTGGCTACCTTGTGCAACTTGAATTCCAAGTCATGTTGCACTAGCCGCACAATTACTTTGATTGGTGTCCTGTTGGTGCTTGTTGCCAACACTTCACAACTGCTACGATGGACCAAAATTACCTTAGCATGATTCTCGCTAAAAGGTTAGTCTCTAGAAAAGTTTTTTTCAAGGTAACCAGCGTTACAAGACTGTTGAACCGGTTGCTGTGGTCTTACTTGTGGATCTTCGCTGTGTGGTGGCTAAGAGTTTTCTTCAGTGCACTGATTTCTTTGACGCTTCTAGTGCACCACATTGCCATCTAGCGTATTGCTGTGAGATCAAGGTAGAAGCTGTTTTGTTCAAAATCGATCAGCGGGCTTCTCGTATCAAACTCGAGCTTCGAACGATGCCAAGATGACAGGTTGAAAGGTTGTTTGTTATACCCTTGGTTTTAGACGAATTTATACCATAGGTTTAGTTGTTGGTTGTTCTTGACGATGATTACATGAAATGATGTGGTTTACTCTTATCTTCTCCCGTTTGCAATTAACCAAACGCATTATCAGTGAGGGTAAAGTCCAACTCAATTAAGCCAGTTTGACTTCACTATAAATCACGCCTGTTGTTGGCAATACTCATGAGCTGATCGTGCCCGATTCGCATTCCTCCCAACTAACTCTATTCGTCATGTCTTCCATCTCTAGCGACCCGACAAGTGCCAGTTCATGTGAAATGCGAGACAAAGCGTACGAAATATGTCGTAAATACTTAAGTGGAGAGTGGAACAACATATCCAGTGATGATATGATCTTCAAAACGGTTAGGTGAGTAGTGAAGGACGCGTGCCACCTGTCACTGGGACTCACCTTGATCTCGATTCAGTGGGGGCCTGAGTAATTTTCTCTACTACTGTTCGCTGCCGGCCACGCACACTCCAGTGACTGGAGAACCTAGCCAAGTTCTGCTCCGCATGTACGGTCAGCTCTTGGATAAGAATGACACCAAGATTACAGATTCTGTCATCACAATGCTGCTTTCAGAAAGAAATTTGGGACCCAAACTTTATGGCATCTTTCCTGGAGGCCGCTTGGAAGAGTACATTCCGGTAAGCATTTTTTTATTACTAACCTTTTTTGCAAACTTGCACATATTATTTTGTGCTGTTATTATAAATGTCTGCAATTTCAGAATTGCACAATGCAAAGGATCAAGGGAGAATGAAGTAAATTTTACTAGAAAGTGTTGTGTGTTTGATGGTTAGGGTTGACTGATTAACCCCCTACAAGTAATACTTGTATTTTGTATCTTTCAAATGATCTTTTTTAATGTTTTTCTTTTAATTTTTTTGCCCTGATAATCTCACGCTGGTTACGATGGAAGGCACGAGCCATGGTTTGTAGCGAGCTCAAAGATTTGAATTATTCCGCAATTATAGCACGAAAGTTGGCTACAGTTCATCACCTGAATGTGCCAATCAACAAAGAGCCTTCTTGGCTTCTCGATACTATCAATCAGTGGTTGAGCCAGGTCCGTCAATACCAGATTCCGGAAGAGGCATCTTCCCTTCTACAAGAATTGCTCTCATTTGATTTTGAACAAGAAATTGTGCTTCTAACACGTATTTTGGCAGAATGCGAGTCACCAATTGTGTTTTGTCACAACGATCTCCAAGAAGGCAACATATTGTTACCTTCGGACGAGAAGATATTCAAGATGCTCAACAACAACAACAAAGCGCACCAATTTGAGAATCACATCGTTTTTATTGACTTTGAATTCTGTGCTTACAATTACCGTGGGTTTGATCTAGGCAACCACTTCTGTGAGCGTATGTTTGATTACTCCAATCCGGAATGGCCACACTACTATACCTATGAGGACCAGTATCCTGGTGAAGAGGAGAAGAGGTATTTTGTGCGAGAATACCTCAAACAGGCCAAAGAGTTTAAGTTTGATGCTAACACTGACACGGAAGATCACTTAATTCGTGAAGCAGACTTCTTTGCATTGGCTTCTCACTTCCTTTGGACCTTGTGGAGCATCAACAATGCACGCTCTTCTAAGATCACTTTTGGTTACTTGGTATGATCACATTGGTCTCTTTTTTCAAGTTAATTTATTAACTAAACTACTTTTTTAGGAGTATGGTAAAACAAGGCTAGATGCTTACAAGCGGCACAAGCAATTCGTTGCGCAAACTTATAAAATTGCCATATGAATGCTTCGCTCTTTGGATCACCAGTGCTTAATTCGTATCAATGTGTGTCACATGATTGTGATATGTTGAATGATGCAATTAATATTTGTGTTATATACCGCCAAATGATTTATTTTATTTTTATTTTTTACATTAACAAAAAAGTATCGACCTTTACACTGTAATAAAATGCATTCTGTCCATATATGACAAAAACAAATAAAATAATGATATTATTTGGACAAACAAATATGATATGGTATGAATTGGTGATCTGGTTAAATTAGTAGCTCAAAAAATGTCTTAATCGACAAATGCAATTTGGATGTAGTTACTACTGGCATTGTATAAACGCTCTCCAGAGGTTTGCTTTCGTCATTCTCCTCTGCGCTCACCTCTCTCTCCCTCTCTTGCTCGCTTGTAATTTGTGTGTGTGTGTTTGCAAAAACAGTGGGCTCACTGCCTTTTGGAGAAGGAAAGGCGACGCATCTTTCATCTGTCCTCAATTCCTGTGGTTAGCCAGGAGTTACTCAAATTGGTATCAGCTTGACTAGTCTCTTGCCTTTGGCGAAGTACGTAACTGTCGACTTTCATTTGTCGACACTCTTTGGCCCTCGACAAGGCCGAGCTTCTTACTTTTTCTTTTCAAATTTTCTTTTTATTACCAAAATCAACTGGTCATCAATTGATTTAGTCTTCTTTTTATTGAAATAATGGCATTCGAACAATTGTGAACCGTTGTACAATGTCGCTTGTTAACGAGAAACGCCAATTTTTTTGGCCTTGCAGCCTGTACAGCAAGTCTTCTCACCTAAACCTTATCGCGGAGCCGCAGCTCTACTTAGATAGTTTCCTAAGGGAACGGTATGGAGCGGCAAGTGATGAACAACCTTTACCAGTCAAAGGGCCCGCAGTCAAGTGACTGCCAACCGAGCACGTCTCGCCAAAACAAACAGTCTGGACGGAACAACTTTCACCGAGAAAGCAATAAGCTCGGCAACAAGAATGGTCCTAATCGACCTCAGGCAAGAGTTCGTACTCGAGAGTCAAAGAATTTGAAAGAATCAATTGAGTCTAATCGTATTCAATTTTATGATTCGCGGCAAAGTCTCTATCCCGATGTGACTCATGTGAAAAAGAAGACATTAAGCAAGAGTTACTTGAGAGAGAGGTTTGTGCAAGCTAATTGCCAATTTGTTGTATCCAATAAGAGTGGCTATACTGAACATCTGTGCAATCCTGATCTTCCCATAACTTGGGAGTTGGTGGAAGAAGTTATTTTTGCTAGTGACAGTAGTGGTGAGCTATGTTGCCCTATTTGCCTGCACTATCCAAGCGCTGCAAAAATTACAAGATGTGGTCATATCTACTGCTGGCCCTGCATTCTGCATTACTTGGCACTTAGCGACAAAGAGTCAAGATCGTGTCCCATTTGCTTTGACAACATCAAGAAGCCTGATTTGAAGAGTGTTACTATCACCAAGAAAATCAATTTTGGTACCGACGATTTTCTTACTTTTACTTTGATGAAAATTCAAAAAGGATCTACCGTAGCTCTTCCTGTCAAGTATGATGAGGAATTTGAACACTCATACCGTAACATGAATACAGATTCGACTTTGGATTTGTTTTACAAGATATTCATCTCTTCCTCACAGCATATTGTTGCAATTTTAAACAGAGAAGAGAATGAGTTGAATACTTTGATGGAAGAGTATTTAAAGGAGAACATGCCGGAAGTGTGCTTTGTGCAGAGAGCTCTCGATGAGCTCGATCAAAAGCAAATCAATAAGTTTGATGTCTTAGGCGAATTGACCAATTTGAATCTGCAAGATGCTATGGTTCCCAAGTCTGGTGGCGAATACACCTACTTTTATCAATCTGATGATGGCCAGCCTATCTATCTGCACGCACTCAACGTTCGCATGCTCAAGCACCAGTTTGGAGAACTGAAGAATAGTCCTTGTTCGGTGACAGGCCGAATCATCGAACTTCACCGACAAACTGTAACGGAAGATGTCCGAAGGCGTTACGCACACTTGCGTCACTTGCCATTGTCTTGTGAGTTCCAAATTGCCGAAGTGGCTTTTGATACATCAGTGGTATCAAACGAAACTTTAAGTCACTTTGCTGGTGAGGTCAACACTCGAAAGAAGAATCGGCAACGCAAGGAGAAGGCCCAAAAGATTCGTGATCGCAATATTGACATCGAGAATAACAAGCGTATATTTGGTATTTTGCCGCCACCTGAATTCAAGTTGAACGATCTATCCGACTTTCCAACCTATCAAGAAAGTGAGATTGACACAACCATTTTAGGCAATACGGATCACTTTCCTTCTTCTCTTGTCCAGTCGGAGCCTAGTGAATCTTCTTGGCCGTCACCATCTTCAGTTGGCTTGCAATCCTCCTTTGCCAACATGCTCAATCAAGGCAAGTCATCGTTTAATGTGACTTTGCGCAAGAAAGCCAATCAAGGCGAAACATGCAAAGGAGACACCGATGAAGAGAGCATCGCTCAATCTTCCATGAACCTCACTCTTGGTGACTTCTTCAATGATTGTGTCAAGGTCAATGTTCGCAAAGATAAGCGTAACCGCAAGAAATAGGCCCCTATTGAGTGTTTACTTTCAATATTTTATTTTGTATTTGGTGATATTTACAAAAATTTGTAAGCAAAAATAAATTTTTCTAAAATGAAACAGTATTATTTCTTGAGTAACCTTACTAACAATAATACATTTTGGTGACCAAAATTTTATTTTGTTTTGATTTTGATAGATTGATCTCGATCATGGTTTAGTAATTTTAATGTGATGGCAATGTAGTGAAAATTCTGGTACAACAAAATATAGTTAGTTAAAAATAGTGCTTATGAAATGCGGTACATACCTTGACAATAAGATAGAATACACCCAGGTAAAGTATAATTGCACAAGTAATGAATAAATCGAAGATTGCAGGTTTCATGCTGTAAAAAAGATTGAATTAATAATGATGATGCTAATATTTCGAGTTGTAAGAGTCTTACTTGTAAATGCTCATTTTGCTGGTAACCGGGTCGTAGAAAATGAACTCTGGTTCTTTGGCATCTACCTTGGCATGGTAGACACGAACGTTGTTGTTCGAGTACTTCTTCATCATATGCTGAATAGTTTTGAGCAAGCTGGGAAGCTTGTGGTTGGAACCTTTAGAAGAAGTCACCAACAGTTGTTGGGCTCTTGGAATGTTCGCTAGATGCTCAAAGGTAGACTTGATGAAGGTATGAGATATGGCAAACTCGGTGGTTAAGAGGTTCTCCTTGATTGGTCCATAGAGTTGCCGAGCCAAAGCTTCGCCTATTAGGTTGGCATTGGTTTCCACTGCATTCACATATCTCTCGTCATAAACATCGACCAGACTACGTCTTTTCATTACTTTTGATGTTGCAAGTGATGATAAAGTAAAAGCGGAAACGCGGCGTAAACTGAACCTTTCGTGTTCCCAAGAAAGAAAGTGGTCTGCCAAGTTGATTTTCTTATGAATCTGACTAGTGTTCACTAAGGGGAAGTAAGAATCGGAAATTTGCTTGAAGTTATCCCAAAAAATAGCAGCTGCAGTACCGGCTTTTGGTGGCTTAGACACGTACATGAATAAACCATTCTGACGCAACGAGTCAGCAACCGATTCAAGGCACATTGCAAATTGAAAGTTTTCCGAGTTTGAGTCAGAGTTGAAATACTCTTCGAGCCACCTGTGGGTTCCGAAATAGTTCAGCTTGCCACCACCAGAAACAAAGAAGATGAGATTAGCTTTAGGTTTTGTTTTGATGTTTGAGTAGAGCTTGGAAAATACTCTCATTAGCTCAAGCAGTAAAACAAGACCACTGGCATTCGAATCAGCTCCAAAGGATAAAGCCTAGGAAATTGAATAAATTAGAAGACAAATAGTTTGCCCATTTGTAACATACTGGAACAGCAGAGTAACTATCATAATGAGCAGTGATGGCATATGTCGGTAATTGATCTTCTATTCCCGCTCCAATTAATTTTGCCTATTAAACATAACCAAGCAATTAGCAATTAAAATTGTCTTATTTCTTTAACCGTTTTACCTGAAGACTAGAAACGACAACATTGTTAATTGGGATTGTTGATGGACTAGACACGACTAATTGATGGCTGTCAACAAACACTTTGGAAGCTATCACACTATAAAGAGAAGAGTTTCGAGACGTATCTTTCATCTCGCTGTGCTCTTCATACAGTCGATTGATTTCTGCATTTTCTTTGATAAAGTATATAGGTAAGCTTGTTTCATTAGTTAATAGTTTCTTCTCAATGCTTTGAAGAACTCGTACGTCTTGTCCTGACAGATCTTTACTTAAATCATCAAATATAATCAAGACGCCAGCAACAAGAGTCTCTTGCAACACTTTGCTTGAAAAGATATCGTAGTTTTGATGAATAAGATCGTGCCATTTGAACAAGGCACATTTACGAACAAACGAGTCGGAGATGTGTACCGGGGTAATTGCTTCGAGATTGAAAATCGAGCTTCGAGATCCAAAGGTGCCGTGCGGCATGTCCAACTGGTGCACTCTGTACACCACGAAGTGGTTGGTTGCGGGACCCGAAGTGGCTGCAATCACCGAGCCGGGACTACTGATGGCCAAAACCAAGGGCACTAGTGCCACCAGGTAACACACCGAGGGCATGTAATCTGCCACGCTCTCTGCTTCGGACAACATTCTCTGCGACGCGTGGCACCAGTTAAGCCAAAAACCGACACCGCATCGGGTACTGACTCTTCAGACAAGCTACCAACTTATATAAGTCTGATCTGGTTTATGGTCTGGTCGGTCTGCCACAAGCATGAGACAAACTTATTTGCCACTATCGATGTCACTATCGATACATAGTATAGCTCTTTTTCCCTCTCCATTTCTCTCAATTTATTATTACTATTATTATTAATTATTTCTACAAAAATTCGCTTAAATCATTTAGTTTTATTTTATTAAAGGTTATAAATGTATAATAATAATCATAATAAGTAAAATTGTAGTTAATCATATTTGATGAGAGTTCTAACATCTTCTGGTTTATATTTGATCGAGTTAATCACATCAGCAAACTTGTTATTTGGATCAATCAACTTGGCATATAAAGCTTCATAGGTTGCCACGATTTGATACAGACACTTTCTCCAAATATCATCCCTACAAATTAAAAAAATATTTAAACATTTTATAAATATACAGTGAATATACTTTGTCTGTTGATCGATGATCTGTTCAAGTTGACTTAATTTAAACTTGGAAGTGTCACTGAGAAACTTGTCCCATAAATTCTATTACAAAAATAATTATAGTTTATCAGACAAAGCAATATTTTGAATCATAATACCAAAAAGTTGCTAACAGCAATAGGATCACACCCGGAAAAGTTGGAAAGTGGCACATTTAAATTATTATCGTTCTGTTGAACTGCATTGTAAAGTGAAGTGAGAGCCAGACTATTGATAATGTGTTGAAATTGTTCATTGAGCATTACTTCAACAAACTCATCCAATTGATGTTGCAAATTTTGGGAAAATGTCTCCGTAAATTTATATTTGACAATTGTTTGTTTCAATGAATATGTACAATTGAAACTGAACATGGTTACTTCAGTAGAAGAGAGCTTAGAGGAGTAGATAACAACATATTGCATAAATGGTTCCAAAACAGAAGACAAAATCCGATGAGTTTCCAATTGTTGCTCTTGAACATTGGCAGACATTGAAGACTTGATGCAGTCGAGTAGTTCGTCAATTAAATTAATAAAATTTTCAATTTGTTCACTCGAATTGATACCAAACCGAATGTTATTCACTTGTGATTTGTTAGAATCAAAATTTTGACTTATTCTTGAAGAACAATAAAAATTTAAACTATTATAAAATACTCTGTCACTCAAAATCAACAACTCTCTCAATAGGTATATAAGTGACGAGTCTTCCAACAAAATTTGGGTAAATGTTTGCAAGTAAAAATTGATTATGTTTTTCACGTAGAAATAGTTCTTGGTGTTTTCAATTTGACCGATACGTTCTTTGTTTAAATTTTTATTGTTGGAAACCAAGCAATTTTCAACTCGAATCTTCAAGGGCCGAATCAGACCTATCAGTAATAAACAATGTAAATGTAAAGACAGCGGGCAATGGCACAGATATGATAAGTCTCACCCTCGGTTATGGAAGACAATGCTGATCGGATCACGTTGTTCTTAGCGAGCCGTTCCTGGTCGCAGAGCTTCAGTAAAGTCTTGAGCATATCTCGCTCGAAGACAATGGCTTGGTGAAGGAAGGAGAGCATATCGGCGATGTAACGTCGAGTATCGCTCGAGTAGAGCTCGATCGCGGCAAAGTGAGTGTTGTGCGAGGTACGGCCCCGAGTGAGTGCCTCGATGAACTGGTGCGAGGCGGCCGAGCGTCGCACTGTGGTGTACTCCTCCAGACAATGCTTCAACAGTGGCTCCTTGTTTTGCAAGTAAGCCAAAGAGCCAAACAGGTGTGGATCGATTATATCCAGATTCACACTTCTTAATATGCCAATTGTCCATCGATAAAGCTTATCGTTGGCCATCTCCTCATACTTAGACATTAAATCCATTATTTCAATTCTACAACAATATATTCCAAAAATGTCATATCACTTGATGGTTGATAACAAAAAAACATACCCTGTAATATATTGGTTGTTGGCCAGCAAATCTTTTGATTTTAAATGAATTAACTTAATTTTACTAAGCACTTCAAAGAAAGTATCATTTATCGTCAAATTAGTATCACCCTCGGTGTTAATCACTGCAACCTCTTCGGGAGTTAGTTGAAAATCTTCGTAGAATTTGCTCAGAACCTTTTCATTCGCATCCAATTTTTGCAACTCAGAATTAACTTCGTTGGTTTGCTTCAAAAAATCAGAAGTTTGAAATTTTAACTCCTATAGAATGCAAGAAAAACTTGTAAAACAAGTAGGAAAAGAATAATTTAAACATTACTTCAATTTTACCCATCATTTTCTTGCAAGATGTGTCGATAAACGAGACCGAATCGCATAACTGTTGAAAATGTTGATAAACATCATAGAATGCTGTCATAAATTGCTCATTGATTAATAGACTTTGCATTTCAATGTTAGCCCGTAGATTTCGTCTAGTAGTCAAGTTATTTTCTGTTACTATATCAGACACATTTTTCAAAGCATTCAGCGATTCCTGAAATTACATTAAGCATCAAATAAATATCACAAGTAGATTTATAAGTTTTACTGGTATTAATCGATTTTATCTTACCTGACTGACATCAAAATCTAATACTTTGTTAACTTTTTTACTCAACGGATTAGAATGGCTAGAAGAATAGTTAGTCTCCATGTTGTAGACACCAAGAGAATAATCAAAATGATAGAGTAGACCAGCTCAAAGGTAGAACATATGCCAACGTTGACGTTAACGTAAATGTTGATGCACAACTGGTCACGTCATCGCAGCACGGGTAGTGCTTACACTGTGCTGTAATGTGCCAATCACATGTGTTTTTCCATTCACTTCGTGCGGTTCAACAAAACAACAAAAATGAAGCTTTTCAATTCTTTTTACCTGTCTAACATTATTCTTAAACAACCTATAAATTCTAATTCTCTAAGAAGTCTTCATTCAAGAAATGGTCTCAAAAGAAAAATAATCACGAAAATGCCGGAATCGGTAAAATCAAGTGATCCAGTCGTGGCTGCCGCTCGCAAATCCTTCGGGAAAACGATTATTCCTGAAGAATTGGCCGAGTTGAGGTTTGCTTATCCAGAATTCTTGCCTGTCTCTGATGCAACAATGCGCAATCCCGTGATGGAGAAAATTATGCGTGAAGATATGATCAAACGACGCACAGTAATTGACATACCCGAATTTTATGTGGGCTCCATTCTTGCAGTTACTATTACTGATCATTGGGCTTCAGGTAAAATCAACAAGTTTGTCGGAATTTGTATCGAGCGTAACGGTCAAGGTACATTTGCTAACTTTACTCTACGTAATCGTGTTGATGGTCAAGGTGTAGAGATTCGTTATGATATGTACAATCCAACCATTCAAGAGATACAAGTGCTCAAACTCGAAAAGAGACTCGATGACCACTTACTTTATCTTCGTGATGCTTTGCCTGAGTACAGTGAGGTTCCCTTCGACATGCCACCCGAGCCACCCCGCAAGCTTGGTGAACCAGTTCCAATTAACACCATTCAGGTAGAAATGAAGCCATGGCCTTGGACCAAAAAGTGGGAATGTCGTGATTTGAAGGGAATTCAAAAACTTCCAGATATGCCTGATTATAATTTTGTTAATAAGTGGAAGGTTCTTAACGAGTTTGCTAAGTATGACTTGATGGCCGAATACAGGTCTCATGTGCCGGAAGAGGAACAACTGCCTATCTGGAAGGAAGTGAGTGTTCATCAAACCAGTGTCAAGCACACCCGCGAGATTGAGCGTAGGCGCAAACTGATTCAAACCAACACTAACTGATTTCTTCTTGGATATTTATTGTTGTATAAGATATATATTTAAAATAATACATCTGTGTGTAGTTTTGTTTATACTTTTGAACTATAGATGGCACTATATCATACAATATTTACAATGGTGTTTTTCTGGGGTATGGCTAATTTTTTCAAAGCACTGTGGACGGCA
>DVQH01000616.1:0-20607 GCA_018231625.1 Papilio phestus | reverse complement strand
CATAACCCTTCAAATTAACTCGAGTTTGACCTCGACGGCTCTGCCGCCGTTTTTTTTACAAGAGGCAGACGACGCTTTACTGTCAGCTCTTTTGTAAAAATATTAGCTTATGGCCTAATAATTTGTTAACTTTTTGTGATTTTCCCTTTTGGCTGTTCAAAACGCAAATAGTTTTTTTCGTAGGTTTCCTTCGTTTACACTCTCCCTCATGTTTGATGGCGCAACTCTTTTTGGTTGATTCTCTCTCTCTCTCTCTCTCTCTCTCTGGCGCAATCCATATTGGTTAGATGATGACGTTGTCTGCCAACACCACCCTCTGGGCGCTTTCTCCTAGCTCGCCTGAGCAGCCTTGCACCCGAGTGGTGTGACACAATCTTATCACCACGCACACACACTACCAACCAGCTTCACCTATCCTCGATGTGCTTAGTCTGCCATACACACGTTGCATCAATGACAAGGCGACATCAACATGATGCGTGCGTGTGTGTGTTGAGATGATGATGATGATTTGTTTTTTTGCCCACTCGAGCATTTGAAGCGCCACCAACTTTTGGCTTTCGGTCTGTCCTCCACTTGTACCCGAGGTCAATGTTAAAGGCGTAACCTAAGAAGGGACAGTTTTTTTCGAAGAATGGTTAAAAAGTATTCTCATAAAATAAAATTAAAAAAGTTTTATATATATTCTGGTTATGATAGTTTCTAGTTCTGGTTATATTAATACAGTAATTAATCTAGTAGTGTAATGGTAAGATTAGGATAGTTGGGTAAAGTTCTGGTCAGTTGGGTTATGTTTTAGTTAGATTTGAATAGTTAGATGTAATGTTTTGGAATAGTTGGTTTAGTAAGATGTAGTGTTTTTGGTTAGGAGCTTTTTTGTGATAAAGTTAATCTTATATAAAAAGGATTAGTTTTAAGCTTCTTAAAAATTACTAATGTTTAAAATCCGAGTTTTAAATTAACTTAAACAGAGTTAAGACTTAAAACTTAAGTTCTTAACTGTTAACATGTACTTGAGGTCAACGGCGTGTTCAAGGTGCACCGGGAAATGTCAAATGTTGTTAACGATCATGATATATCAAACATATAATAATAGAGGGTTCATATTAAAATCGATTTACATTTAAATACTCTCTTTTTTTCAAGAGAAAAATGACACAAAAAGTAGGGCAATGGGGAGTGATAGATAGTTGAAAGTTTTTTATCTAAATCTGTCTGTCGGTCTGTGTGTGTATTGGAAAATTGTGCGGAAATTATACCCGGATTTTTATTGTTTTTTGTACTTGATTGTGTGTGTGTGTGCAAACAAGGCATTTTTAATGGAGAATAATTTACTAATGTTTTTTTTATTTCTCATTTTTAATATAAGGCTTGTGGAAGAAGAGCGGCAAGTTGCTCTTTCTAGGCCTGGATAATGCGGGCAAGACAACACTGCTGCACATGCTCAGAGACGATCGTATGGCTCAACACGTGCCCACGCTTCATCCAAGTAAGTTCATCTATCCATGTGCACTTTGAGTGCACTCTAGGACAATCAGTTGTGCGCATGCGTCAATTATACCTATATATTACACAATTTGTGATGTATAAGCTTAAAATGATTATTTCGTTTTAACGTTTAATCAAAAAATTTTTAGCATTTTATACACTGTTAAAATTACTGTCTGGTTATAAGCCAACATTAAGTACGTTTCTGATTATAACTTTACAAATCTTTGTAATAGACTTTCAATTTAAAAGTAAGTTTAAAAGTCGAATTTTTAAAAACTGTAGGGTTATAAGCCAACTTATCTTTAATTGTCAGCTTAAAAGCTGGTATTTTTTAAATTATAAAGTTATAACTAGAAACGTGCTCAATGTCACCAGACAGTATTTTTAACAGTTTAGCGAATTCTCTCATTATTACAATAACGTTACAAATAGATTTGCTCTTGTAAAATAAGTCGTTGTTTGCTTATATGCAATATATACAGTAATAATAATATATTATAATTTGTGATGCATAAGCTTAAAAATGATTATTTTGTTTTAACGTTGAATCAAAAATTTTTCAGCATTTTATAATGAATTCTCTCATTACATAACGTTGCAAATAGATTTGTTCTTGTAAAATAAGTTGTTAGCTTATATGCGTGTAAAATATAAAATATAGGAAAAATGTCAGATCGGTATGTTTGTAATGATGATGATGTTGTAGAGTGTGTTTGCAATGTGTGTGTTTAATGATTGATGGATTGTTGACACTCATGTGGCGTTTTGCTTATATGTATGTTGTTTTCTTCTCTTTCTACTATAGCTTCGGAGGAGCTGGCGATTGGCAACATCCGCTTCACCACCTTTGACCTCGGTGGGCACTCTCAAGCACGGCGCGTCTGGAAGGATTACTTTCCGGCGGTAGACGCCATCGTCTTTCTCATCGACGCCTGCGATCGGGAACGGATGGCCGAGTCCAAGTATGAACTTGATGTAAGTCTACAGCAGTCTTTTTCTCATTGATCGTTACCTCGTTATTTTGAATTGACATTTGATGTTTATTTTACATATCATTAGAATCAATGTTTAATCAATTGTAAACCGATTGGCATTATTATTATTATTATATATATATTTGTTAAGTCAACTTTTTAATCGGCCAGTTCGAATATGGGGGAAAACTTTATAACTAAATATTGATCGATTAATTTTAAAATAACCAATCAACTTATATTAACTTATGAACAATTACTTGTAACCATTTATTTAAAAAATAATGATAATGATTAGTTTTACTCTAAATTCAATGTACAAGTTGGCATAATTTCACTATTATTGCATAGCTGTAAAGTTGTCGTACATTTTACTTTTTTAGAGAGCTTGAGTTTGGAGTGTTCTACTGTGAATTAAAATTAAAACTCTGGCCGCCGAGGTCAAACTCTAGTTATCATTATTATCATAATTCGAAGGAATATGCAAAAGATTTGAATCGAATCTAGTTAGAATTGAAAAAAGTTTGAATTAAATTGAATGAGAATCCGAGTAGTTATGCTCAACATTCGAATCGAATTGGAATAAGATTCTAATTATAAGACAAAGTTAGATTCGAATAGGTGATAAATTCAAATCACAACAACGAAAGTTGGATTCGAATCGGTTAAGCACAGTGGAAGTAGTGTAACTTTCACAGCACAACAAAAAATGGCACAGAACGAAAAATGCCAGAACATGAACCTAGAACATAGAAACCATACTTTTCATTAATATATAGGAGATTATTTCATAGCCGTAAAGTTGGCACGCATTTTACTTTTTTAGCGAGCTTGAAGTGTTCTACTGTGAATAATGACTAAAACTGATCTTACTATAATCACTTCTTTACTGACTATTGATTAATACTGAGAATTTAAGGTTAATTTTTAAAAAACTAAATTGACACCGTTTTATTTTTTTTATTCAAAATGCGCAGAGTCTGTTGTGTGATGAGCAGCTGTCCAACTGTCCCGTGTTGATTCTTGGCAACAAGATTGACAAGATGGGTGCCGCCGGCGAGGATGAGATTCGGGCCTACTTCAATCTCCACGGACAGACCACTGGCAAGGTAGAGTCCCCTTCGAGATGGGCAAATAGTTTCCATTTATATCATCTTGTGTTTACTAATTTTGCATCTCTTATTATATAGGGCAAATTACCACGAACCGAACTTCCTGGTCGGCCACTGGAACTCTTCATGTGTTCGGTGTTGCGGCGTCAAGGTTACGGCGAAGGATTCCGCTGGTTGTCCCAGTACATCTAAGTCGTCTTTCTCCTCTCTCTCTCTCGCTCCCCTCTCTTCCTTGATCCCTTGATCTTCGTTTGACACCTCCCCTGAACCAACCAAATCTAGCAACTTTCTCTCTTTCATCATAGCCGTTTTTATTTTTTATTTACTATAACACACACACAAAACACTTTTTAATTATTATAAATTTTATTATTACTAAAAATTTCTGTACACTTATTAGCAACACACACACAAAGCCGACACGCAAAAATGTGTTTTTATAAAAATCTAATTTTTTATATATATTTAAATTTTACATCTTTCTCTAACATTCATCCAAAGCGTTCTGTCTTTCTTGGGAATCACTGAGAAGGTAGAAAAATTCCATCTCTGAAAATTTTTGTCAGATTTGTTTCCAGATTGAGAAAAAGTTATATTTTTCACTCAAAAGTACAAATCTGATAAGACATCTGCAATATCTATATATATTTATATAATATTAGGGTTTTAATAATTAATTATAATTATTTAATTACATAATTCAGTTTTTTGCTCTCTTTTCGGTGATATTTTTTATTTTATTTAAAGTGTATCTTATAGGTTTTAGTTTAATTTCTGTTGTTCTCGTCCCGTGTATAGTCAGCACCACGCAAGCTTATTTTTAGTTTTGTTTGTCAAGTTTATTTTTTATTATTAATTTAAAACTTAAAATTTTAATTGATAATATTTTTCTTTTTGTCTTTTTATTTTATTTTTCATTTCAACTTGAAACTCGCTGCTTTGCCTTATTTATTATTATTATTATTATGATTATATATATCTGATTATTGTAACACTTTTTTTCTTATTATTTTCTAAGCAAACGGATTTTTGATCTTGTCTTGATGATGAATTTCTATATAAATATATTTATATATATATACTTCATTATTATTATACAAAAAACAAATTGTATAAATTTACACACACGGAAAATAAAGATTTTTTATATAATTTGACAAAATGTGTACGTGTTAAGACTTAAGTTAACTTAAGTCTAACTACAACTGTTCGGTAGACAATTATCTAATTATTTGTTCCGTAGAGTTTATATACAAATATGCAAATGTTTATTGCCAATTTTTTTCAATAATGTATCCAGCATTAGTTTATAATTAATCGTACCAAATGTTAATTGATTGCAAGTTGGAAGTCAAAGTGGTTACAATAAACACAGCTGCTAGTTGTTTGCTACGATTTGTTATTTACACGAAAATTGGTTTTCGAGTAAAAGAGTGGATAGATGGAAAATATCTGTTTTTGCCAAAAATACGCTGACTATGAGGAAAAATGCGCGCCTTTGCACAAGTAATTGTTTTGTCAACAAATTAATGATTAAACCTATCACATAATAATAAAGCAAAAAGTTTGAATCGAATAAGAACTCAAATTTGGAAACAACAAATTCGAATCGAATCTAATTAGAATTGAATTTAATACGAATTCGAATCCAACCCTTCCACTGCGCATTCGTGAGAAGTGCAGCTGAAAATAAAAGATTGAAAACTACGATCCCTCTTTTCTTTAATAGAAAAGATTAATTATAAACAAACTTTTTTGGTAGATTAATAATTTTATAGAGTTTTTATTAGAATAATTAGAAACTAAGTGGATAATAAAATTATTCATAATTGTTCTAGAATAACCTTTATTGATGTCGTATAAAAAACAAAATTTTAAAAAAAGTTTATAAGTTATGAAGTGCTAAACTAGTAGTCTTCATCAAAGTTGAGAAAATCAATGAGACATCACTTCGATGCGAAGAATTGCTTGAGAGCCTCGGCATCTCGCTTCAGGAGTTGGGCGTTGAGACGAATAGTTTCGACCGCCTGTTGCAGAGATCGCTCGGTTCCTGGGTAGGGGTGAGCCGCGAAGAACTCCTCCACTTCGCGAGCCTTCTCCTCGCTCGAGAAGTTCTCCGACACCGCCTTCACCAGACGGTTCACCATGAAGCCACCGGTGTAGCGAGATTGGAAGAAGTCAATCTTTGACTTGAAGAACTCCCACACAGCCTCGCGAGCGTTCACATTGGCTGCCAAAGATGCCAGCACAATGACCGAGTCTTGCGAACGTACCTCCTCCTAAACAGCACACAAATTATCAATACAACAAACAAAACCAATAAAAACTTATCCAAATCCACTTACGCCAATAGTGAATTCCATTAACTGTTGAATCAACTTGGGATCACGCACCGAAGCAATTGCACACAAGATGCGATTCTTTTCCTCGTGCAAGTCGGTGGAACGATAAAGCTAGGGGAAAACATAGAATTACGCAACAGTCTTTCTAAGTATTCCAAGTACCTTGAGCAAAGTCTCGTAGGTCTGCTCAGAGTTAGTTTTCATCGCAGCACGGTAGACAGCACTACGAAGATCGGCCACTACGGGCACCTCACCCGAAACGTGCTTGGCGAACAGTTGCTGACAACCTTCGATAGCGGCGGGGTCATTGAAATTGACCAAACGTTGCAGCAGCAAGGAACGAAGCAGAGTGTACTCGTACTTCTCATCGGGCTCCTCAGTCCACCCGAGCCACGGGAAGGCCTTGTCGCTGACCAGGGTGCGTCCGAAGGCATGGAAACGCTCGAGATAGTCAGTGCTTGCAAGCACCTGGTTGAATTTGCTCATGATCATGCTGAGTGCCGACCAAACGGTGTAGTCTCGCTCACCGCGGAAGGTGTCCATAAAGCGCATCAACTCTACTGAAGACTGCTGTCCCGCAACCACCAAAGCGTACAAGTCGTAAACCAGATTCAGACGATCGGTTGGTGGAATAGTTTGTGCAATCACTCCCGGGAAAAGTCGTTTCAGTAGATCGGGCGAATAGTTAACACGGTATGTGCCGACTGAACTCGGGTTGAGCTTGAACCACTCTTCCGGTCCAAGTTCCAATTGCACCTTGGTTTGTGTGTTTTCTAGTAGGATTTGAACTGGTTTGTCCCGGTTTGAAGTGGTGATGATCGAGATGGGCACGGCCCACTTCATCTGGCTATCAGCCTCTGAGAGTTTGCCGTTGGCGGAGAACTTCTGCTGACGCATCTCCACCGAAAGTGACTCACCACCTTGTGCGGTAACCGAAATCACGGGGTAGCCCTTTTGCTGAGTCCAAGTGGACATCATGTGTCGAATGGGTTTTTGTGATGACTCCTCAAGTGCATCCCACAGGTCCTCAGTCTGAGTGTTCTTGTAGCTATGGCGGGTTAGATAGAGATTCATGCCTTTGCGGAAAGCCTGGCAATAACAAAAAATAGTAAAATGGAATTGAGAGAATAGAGTAAACTAACCTCATCGCCGAGGTATTTGTAAAGCATGCGAATGACCGATGCTCCCTTTGAGTAGCTGATGTCATCAAAGATCTCATCCACCTCGGAAGGTGGGCCAACAGGCACCTCAATTGGGTGAGAGTTGTCCAGTGCGTCTAAGTCCATCGCCTCGAGAAAGACATCGGAAACAAACTGATTCCAAATGTTGAAATGAGGAAAAAGATGATCAACGCATAGAAACTCGATGAAGGTGGCAAAGCCCTCGTTGAGCCACAAATGTGTCCACCACTCCATGGTGACCAGATTACCGAACCACTGGTGTGCAAGTTCGTGAGCTACGACCAGTGCCACGTACTGCTTGCGCACAGTCGACGTGTTGGCAGGGTCCACCAGGAGACAAGTCTCACGATAAGTCACAAGACCCCAGTTCTCCATAGCACCACAAGCAAAGTCGGAAATGGCAATCAAGTCCATCTTCTTCAGTGGGTATGGAATGCCAAAGTACTGGTGATAGAAGTCGAGCGCTCGTACACAAGCATCCAGAGCAAAACGGCCTTGCTCAACCTTGCCGACTGGAGCGTAGACTCGCACTTGAATTCCACCATTAGTCTTGCCCTCAATAAAGTCAAACTCGCCGATGACGAATGCCACCAGGTAGGTGGACATGATGGGAGTGCGATCAAATTTCACCACTCGCCGCTCGCCTTCCACTGTATCGCTCACCACGGGCATGTTGGACAGTG
Organism: Papilio phestus; assembly: GCA_018231625.1. Taxonomy (NCBI): domain Eukaryota; kingdom Metazoa; phylum Arthropoda; class Insecta; order Lepidoptera; family Papilionidae; genus Papilio; species Papilio phestus. The sequence goes on along the minus strand of DVQH01000616.1, from coordinate 12,824 downwards.
CGGTGGTCTTGCCATCGTTGGCCACCACCAGAGTGATGTCGAAGGTCGCCTTGTGGGATGGTTCGTCCCAGCAGGGAAAAGCGCGCCGAGCGTCAGCTGGCTCGAATTGAGTGGTGGCCGAGTTGCGTTCCACTCCGTCCGGACCGGTGTACTTGCTGCGGTAGAAACCCTTCAGCTTGTCGTTCAGAATACCATTGAAGGCGAGTTGAAGGTAAGCTTCGCCGGGTTTGAGCTCTTCACCGAATTGCAGCACAACAGTCTCCGCATCGGTGTCGTAGTCCACTTTGGTGATTGACACATCTAACAAAAAACAAATTAAAATGAGTTTCAATATTTCAAAAAACACTATAATTATCGCTTTTATCAAAGAAAAGCCTAAATTCAATATATTGAAATTTTTAAAATAAAAAATAATTTTGCAAGAAAGCTGCTCCTAAAGCGCTGTCTGCCTCTGTTATTTTCGAATCACATTTATAGATTCATAACACAAAATGTTCGATTCGAATCAGATGAGAATTTGAAGAGTTATGCAAAAAAATTCAAATTGAAACTGGTGAGAATTCGAATCATAGCAGAGGAAGTTTGAATCAAATCGGATGAGTAAATTCTAATTTGAACAACAAAAATCTCTCGAATGTAATAAAGATTGTTGTGATCAAATACACTATGAGAGTAGGTTACCTGTTACATTGCAAAAGTATGACAGAAAACGAAAAATGACAAAACATAGAAAACCACGACAAGAACTAGAAAATGCAAACAAACATTAGTATGACTCACTTTTATCCTGATCAGCATAGGTGAGACGTGTCACATCACTCTGCTCCACAATCTTAATCTCGACAGCATTGAGTGTCACACTGCTAGTTGGCTGATTAATCTTAACCCGAATCTTCTGGGCACCCTCAAAGGTGAAATCCTTGAGATTAGGTGTGAGACGAATGTCATAGTTGACTGGCGTAACCAGAGTGGGTAACCGCGAGAAGGGTTTCTTAACCACCGACGACATGGTTCGATGACAATGCTTCACAAAAACGCCTTGTGGAACGTGAAACTGACTACTGACTCGAAGTGCTAGAACACGTAACGTCAAGTACACTTGGTTGGAAATACGGGAGTTAGTCTAAGGTTAAGGTTAAGTGTGGTTAGTGTGGGTGTCAAAGCCAAACTAAAGTGCGACATCACTTTCACTTACTTTAAGCCGGGTGTACAAAGGTGCACAGAGAAACGAGATGGGATGACAAGTGAAGCCGACTAAACAAGACGACTACACATCATTTCGGCACCCACTGCTTTTATAACACTAAAAAAAATTGTCAGCTATTTCTACCCAATTCACTTTTGCATAAAGAATTTAAATATCCTCCATTTAAAAGATTCTAGTTATCAATTTTGTTTTAAACATTCAATTATTATTCTTAATTACTGTTTTAATGGTCAAGTTTTTAGCTTTTGAAAGTATTAATAAAATGTAAAATAAAAATCTTTAAAAAGAATTTAACGATGATTAATCACATCATCATCATAATAACTCATTAAAAAAACATTAAAATGCCACTTGTGTAGTGATGATGTCATTCATTTTACTAAAATTTTTAGTTTGTTTGAGTAAGTGCAAATTCGTCATTTGCAAGTTATTTGAATATTATATAATTATTAATTTGGGTTGATTAAAATGTTTGTTTTTCTATCATAGAAAAATTAATTTAGATTTAAACTTATTTATATTGAGCTATTTTTTAAAATCACAATTTTACCTGTGAAAATTATAGTATAATGAGTTTAAAAATTTAGTTTTTCAACATGAGTTATGTAAAATAACTTATCTCAGACTAACAAGCCATAAAATTCAAGGGGTCAAAGTAAAAATAATATTTACAATGATATTAGAAATAAAATAAGTTAAAAATTATGTTATAACAAGTCTAGATTTGACTTTGAATGAATTACTAATTTACAATATTACATTTTTTGTTATATCATATTACCTAATATGTATATGGACTATAGTTTACTACATGGGAAAAACCAAGCAGAAACCAAAATGTAAGCTAACTGAAAACCTATGAAGATTAAGTATATATAACATCAATACTCTCACTCTCTCTCTCTCTCTCATACACACAATGAATTAAAGCTAAAATTGTTTGCTTGTTAAATTTGTTTAACGGTAGTGCTGGTGGTGAGACCGCTAATCAGTTCGGTTAATGCTCTCTAACCGTGTTTACCGTGGAATGACGTAATTCATGGCGCGGGCGCGATTCGTGACTTAGACCATCTGGCTTGGTTGATCCTGGGCGGTGTCAGGCTTCCTCGTGTCCCGATGAGTGTCCCAGTCACGCTGTGGTGCATTTCCGAAGTATCGCCCTAACACACTGTCTCTCGTTCTTCTCCTCTTCCACTCTCAATTAGTAGGCGTCGTCTATCCGACCACTGCAGTGCAGCTGCCATTCTTCTTCGTCCGACACTTTTGCCCGAATGACTGACTGACACACAGAGTGGCAAACTATAAACAAAAAACAAAAACCACCAGCAGTAATTTGGAATCCAAATGCGAATCGAATTTCGAAGAATTCAATTAATATTTTAAAAGTAGAAAATTTCCCCTTACTTCCTGTAAACTTTTTCTCTTCTCTTCTTGATAACACATCCTGTTGCTTCAATTCTGTTTAATTGGCATCACTTTTGTTTAGATGCTGACAGCAAAGTGTCACATGTGTCATGTTGATTATTGATTCTATCCCGCCAATTCTCTTCCGACTCATCCTCTTGTGCTCATCTCGTCGGGTTTGTGTGCGCGTCTCGTTTGTACGCGTCACATAGCAACGACTACAATGACTCCACATTGCACCCACCCCAGTACATTACATGGGGAAAATAACACTTTTTCCACACTTTCACTTGAGATCACAAACAATCTAAAATAAGCAAGCGTTTTTCAATCTTTCATTTCCTTATAACATTGTTTAATTACAAGAGTAACCAGTGTTTGAATTTGCATTTGATTCTCTTCGAATTTCTATGAATTTCATGAAATTGAAAATTGCAATTTAATTTAGAGCGACAATAAACAAATTACATTTTTATTAATAAGCATCATTCTCATCGTAAAAGACAAAAGGTTGGTATCTTGATATTTAATCTCTATCTTCTCTAGATAAATATGCAAATTAGTTCTAGTTCATTAAGTTATCAAGTTGTACCGTATCACCTGTTCTAGATCTCCCATTTAATTTTGGCCATCTCATTGCACTGTTTCACCATTATTATTGTTTGTTTATATTTTGTTTTCGCGAATCTCACGCTTTTCATCTCTGTGTTATCTTCTCATCTTAATTGTTTTCAATCCCTTATTTACTGCATATTCAAATCATTGGCTTCTGGAAAAGATCATCATCATCATCATCATCATCATCCTGTTTAGTTCCGCCGCATCCTTGTGAATTTTCTCTTTCTCTCTCTTTTGAGTGCAACTTTTTTTTATTTAACAGTAAGGTTTACACTTCACTTACTCGAAGGAAGCCAACGCCGTTGGTCATCGTGACTATTGCTGGCACAGAGCATCACTCAAACAAACACGCGGTTGAGCTCTTTCTCACGCGCAACACTTCAAAAGACACGACTTGTGTTGACCTTGAGGGCGCGAGACGAGTTTTTTTGTTGTTGCGTCGCGACGCGCGCCTTTCACCTCTTCACTTTACCTCACACACATCACTGATTGCAACTTAAATCTCCCAAGTAACCAATAAATATTTTGTTATATTCAATTTCCACCTAACTAAATTTCTCTCCGAACATAGACCAGCCATGGAACATTTTGTAGAGATTCTACGTAATCTCAAAATACACGGGTCTGAATTTATCTTCAGCTCGGACAAAGCCTACCAATCCGAGGATCAGATGAGTTCGACTTCGAACTCGTCATCCTCAACCCGTTACGAACTTCGAAGCCTCTGCGACGGTGATTGCTGTCCCGAAGGACTCATCGTGCCGCATCGCCATCGAAAACCAAAGTAGGTTTGACTTTTTTGTTTATTTCTTTTCGATGAATAGGGATTGCTCCAAAAAAATATATAAACACACATACACGAAGAATGATGTTGATTGGGTTAACGGTAGGACTTTTGGAAGCGCGCACGGGCACCGGGACCGCCGAACTTTTTCGGCTCGCACCGACGTGGATCGGAGACGAGGAGGCAGCGGTCGTACTGGATCAGTTGTTCCTTGATCTCGTTCTTCGAGGCCTCGTCCACGTACTTCTGGTACCAGGCGACCAGAGACTTCGAGATGGCTTGCCGAATGGCATAGATCTGCGACACGTGGCCACCACCGCGTACACGCACTCGGATGTCCACACCTTGGAACCTGAGTGTCCAAAGATTGCCAGTTTTTTCAATGAGATTTCAATGACTTTTTACTTACTTGTCCTCGAGCAGCTTGATGGGTTCAAGCAGCTTGTATTTGAGAATCTGGGGCTGGAGCATGTCGAGCGGACGGCCGTTGACGTGAATCAATCCGCGGCCACGCTTGCAGTAGGCCACCGCGGTGGCGGTCTTCTTGCGACCGAACACCTGCACCGAAACTTCCGAGTCCTTACTGTAAATCATTTCACCAATTAGTCACTTGCCATCATAGAATATTTGATCCAAAACTTACGCGCTCTGTTCCGCCATTCTGATGATCCAAAGTGGTCAAGTTTGAGGCTTGAAAGCGGGCTACAAACAACAATCACACAGCGAGCCGCAGAGAGGCGAGAGGAAAAGGAAAAGCGTGTGGCAAAGAGGAGAGCATGCTCGCCACACACACACACACACCAAACGCACAGCACTCAACGCGTGCCGTCCACAGAGCACGTTACCAGTGGCGCGGCACCTTTGAGCTTATTAAGCGCACCCTCCCTCCTCCTTTTTTCTTCTTTAATCAAAATTCATTTTGTTGTTTAATTCGTTGCCTAGTAATATAAATTTTAAAATTAATTAGATTTCAATTGAAAAAAATATGAGATGAATAAGTGATTTGACAAAAAAAAGAATCAATCGAGCCGGCTTTGGAGTTGAGTCTGCGCATTGAGTGTGAATGCGGCTTCTCACTGACGAGTGTCAACAATCAAATCGAACCACATCACACACTTGGCGGAGGTGGCTCTCTTCTCTCTCTTCTCCCCCGGAGAGGTGGCTCCAATCTGTTGATTCTTTTCCTCTTTCTCTCAACCTCAATGAGTTAATTTTGTTTTTGCTATTTTTTCATTACAAGCCAAGTAATAAACATAAAACTTGTGTGGCAATATCAATCTCGTCGTTTATTTTTTTATTATATAAAAATTCACCACTACTTTCAAGTCAAATTAAATTTTTAAAAAATAAATTAAAAAAAGAAAACTATTGAGATGATCGAGTCTCAACTTTGATCGATAATATGGTGACGATGAGCCGGAGAAACGCACTCAATGGAAGAGTCGCAAAGCGAAGCAACCGTAGAGCAGCATAATTGTAATCAAATTGTTGATTTTACTGAATTGTAAGTTTTTTTGGTTATTGTTGAATTTGACTGTTCTTGATTTTATTTTTTTTCCACTTTAATTGCTATTTGTTTTTACGACGATACTGATGATTTAATGTGGAAGTTTTTTTAATGGGAATATTCCTAACAAACAAAAACACTTGTTTTTAATAGCCTTCTTTCTTTGTTTGTTATTGTGTGATTTATTTAGACGAAAGTTGTCCGAGTCAAGTCTCGCAGAGACGAACAGTGAGAGTCATTACACATCGGTGAAGCGGTTGAAGCGGACAACGATCGAGCTTTTTGAGGGTGACAACAACGCGGACGATCTCCCGGTGGTGAAGCGACGTTCAAGACGTTCGGCGAGTACCAGTAGTAGTGGGTCGAGTCATCACCACCACCACTGCATCACTAGTTTGGCGGCAACTTCCTCCACGGTCGACCACAATCACAATCACAACCAAGTCAAACATCAGAAGCAGTCGCAACAGCAACAACAACAAAAGCGACCCCCACCGACCAAGCAAATAAAGAAATCAGCTGGTGCCACCCCCACCAGTGACGGGTCGTACCCTTCGACTGTTCAAATCAGTGGTGGTGACCAAGACAACCGAGAGGAGTCTCCTTCGCTCGACGGTCTAATTCGTCAGCGATATCAAGCTTATCAGACATTGAGTCAAGAGGAACGGTAAGGCAAACAGTGGGTTTATTTCTTTGTTTATACCAATGTATCAAAATAATTTAAGTTTTTATTACAGCTTTGCCGGGATAATTAGTCTCTTGTTAAGTCGTTTAAAAATTATCGAAATAGAACATTTAAATAACTCTTTAAGTATCGTCTCTTTTTTAATTCAAAATTTTGACAATTTATGGAATTGTGATATATAATAATGTGATTAGTTTGATATTGTCAAAATTTTGATTTGTCAATTTTTCCCTATCTGACAGTAACTTTTTTTCGTTAATTACAATATGCTTTTGATTTCTCTATACTGATTGCTTTGTATTGTTTCTCTTTGGGTTCTCTCACCGTTCAGTGATCAGAGCAAGACAGACTACACGTACGCGCACAGTTTCAGCTACTCGCCGACATCGGTGCCAAGTGGCGAACGATACAACTGGACGGTGCCAAACATGTCGAGAGCCAGTGTGCGAGCTAGTCCATCGATGGCCATCAACTCAGCCACCACTCGATCCTCCACTTACCACCGATCAGCCTTCCTCGAACAGGAGAGTGTCTCGAGGACTGTGGTCAACAATTTGCCAGTCTCAGAAATTAAACCACCCACTACCAGAAGTCGAAAGGTGAATTGGGGAATTTGAAAAGCTAAAGCGCCGTCTGCCTCTTGTAAAAAATCCGCCGAGGTCAAATTTGAGTTATCATAATTCGAATGGTTATGCAAAAAAATCGAATCAAATCGAGCCAGAATTGGAAAAGTTCTGATTCCGAATACTTTTGTACTGTGAGAGTTACGCTACTTCCACTTTGCTTAACCGATTTGATTCCAATTTTCATTTTTGTAATTCGAATTTCTTTTGCATAACCCATCAAATTAGGATAACTCGAGTTTGACCTCGACGCTTTGCCGCCATTTTTCACATGAGGCAGACGGTGCATTAGTGCCAGCCCTCTTTTATTTATTTAAAAATTTCAAACAGTAAACCCTCAAACTTACGCGTTGTTGAAAAGGCAGTAATCGAATTCGAATAATGTCTTTTATTTTGCCTTTGAAACAACGCGTAAGTTTGAGAGCAAACTGTATTTAATTTTTTTAAAATTATAAATTGTATTCGTTTTAAGGCTTTTAATATGTAATTAAGAATCTAGAAGCATCAAGTATATTTTATGTTTATGGCAAAGCGAGAAATGCTATTTTTCATAAAGTGATAGTTTAACGATTGATTTTAGAAATTTAATTTTTTATTTTACCTTTTTCCCTCATAGACGGCTACAAATCAGAACAATTCGGTGTATCACTCCACGCCGATCAACACAAAGAAGAAGTTTATTAGTACACGATTAGGTTGGAACATTTTGTTAAATAAACCTTTTTAAATTTTAAGGATTGTTTCTCTATTTCTTTCAGAGTATTCCGATGACGAGGAAGATCAATTGAATCAGACTGTGGTGCGTAACACGTCGGCAAAAGTGGGCGTGAAGGTTACAGATGATGAGGTTGCGGGCTTCTCTGAGGAGGAGGACGAGGAAGAAATGACTATCATTCGCAAGGTGACCACCGTGGTTCGACGTACTTTCCGGAATATTTTCTATCCAATGGATCAACCAGCAGCCATGAATGGTGGTGTTTCGAATCATCATGGCGGCGGTGTGATTGGGTCAAACAGTGTCTATCTTAAGAGTCGTGTGATCAACAGGCCATCTGGTGACAAAATTGGATCTCGAAGCTCTCTTCTATGGTTGATGCCATTGGTTCTCTTGGCAGTTGCTGTGCCATTTTGGTATCTATCAAACAATTACCAGGTGGCCAATCTCTTGGAGGATGTTAGCCAATCAAGTTCGCTTGGCTCGTTTGGTTGGAATTTTCCCTATGACTCGTGGTTCACTACCTTTCGACAGAGTGGTCAAGGAGGCGGTGGGCCTGAGTTGTCTCGGCTCACCTTTGAGTTGAACTCACTTCGATCTGAGATCGAGGTGATGAAACAAAAGTATGCCAAACAACCCGAGCCATCTCGTCCTCCCTCTCAGCCGGACGTTAATCTAGATGAAATCAAGGCACAGCTTGCACTGCTTGAATCGTGCTGCAAAAAGAACTTCACCGCCACACTGGAGCAAGAGCTAAAACATCTGTTTGAGCAACACACAGAACACCTCCAGGAGAGGTTTGATGGGCAGATGCAACGGGAAATGCAAAAGCAACAAGCCTATCTCATCAACTATGTTCGTGATCACATCTCTTCCAATGGTGAGCATGATCCGAAGACTACTGCCGTGAATAGTGCCTACATTGAACAGTTGATCAAGACTGCTCTCGCCAAGTACGACGCCGATAAGACTGGCCAGGCTGATTTTGCTCTTGAGTCTTCTGGTGAGTTTAGAGCGATTTTTGTTGAAATTCTATTTATTCAAAAAAATCAAGTTTACTTTATATTAATGCGTGATAAACTTTGGTTGTCGTCGTTTTCCGTCAAATTTTTCGTTTCACACGTTTGTACTGTAACAGTTACGCTACTTCTACTGTTCTTAGCCAATCTAACTTTTGTTATGATTCGAATTCATTGCCAATTCGAATATAACTTTTTGTGTAATAATTCGAATTTTATTCCGATTTGATTCGAATGTTGTGCATAACTTTTTAAATTCACACTCGATTTGATTCGAATTTTTGCATAACCTCTCGAATTAACTCGAGTTTGACCTTAGCGGCTTTGATTTGTAAAAATCTTTTTTATTATCACTGATCAGGCTAATTTATCAGGCTAATAATGAAAGAATTTTTCATAATTTGATGGTTAATTTTTAAATTTAATTTCAAGGTGCCTGGATTGTGAGCACTCGGTGTTCGGAAACCTACGAGCTTTCATCGGCCACCTACAAGATATTTGGAATACAGATATGGCGTGCCCAGAACACTCCTCGGGTGGTGATTCAATCTGGTGTCGTTCCCGGCGAGTGTTGGTGTTTCCGCGGAGCCCAGGGTCGGCTGGCAATCCGTCTCTCGGCGCGGATCATTCCCACCGCCTTCAGCTACGAGCACATTCCCGTGTCGCTCTCACGCGATGGACACATCCTCTCCGCGCCAGCCGACATCTCGGTCTACGGACTCAAGGTGGAGAACGATCCCGAGCCGAGTCTTCTTGGGCAGTACCGCTACTCGATCGACGACAACTCGGACCCGTTGCAACGCTTCGAGGTGCAAAACACCGATACTGCCAAGTTCACATTTCGCTACATTGAGATAGTGGTCAACTCGAACCATGGTCACCCGGAGTACACCTGTCTCTATCGATTCCGTGTTCACGGTACTCCCGTGCCCGAACCCACCAACTAAACTTAATCCTACGCCATCCTTGTCAGACCTATCAAAACATCTACTTAACAAGAATTCTTTAAAGCGATTCATCTGCCTACTTTTTGTTATCCCATCTCTCATTTTATCTTCTGTTGATCTTTTTTTAATTTTAATTTTATACTTTATACGATGATTTTATAAACTCTTCTCTTATCGACTCAACTATTTGTGCGTCATCTGTGTCCACTTTTGTATAGTTTTATTTATTTATTCCTGTATTTATTTCACACTCATGTAAAGTCATAACTTTGTTATTTATCTCGGTTGATATCCACAACCTTTGAGCTCATCAATGTACCGAATAAAATAATCGTTTTAAAAATGTAATAAAATAGAATCTTTTATTTTATGGAAACCATATCTGTTAAAAAACACGTATCCCCATGTTGCCCTCTTGATTGATCAATGCCCACTGATTTGCTTGAGATCATCACACTACAAAGAGTGTTGTCACTTTTTTATGATTGTTGCGGTTGGAGGAAAAGCTCGGTGAGAAGACGTTTGGTGTCACCAGGATCCTTGACCGTGTGACCAACTGTGCGTGGATCGGCGAAGATCTCGTGATCATTGCCACCGGGCTGGGTTCGATCACCGAAAAAGTGAATCTCATCAAAGTCTCGTTCGACGTATTGAAGACAGAACGTTTTGTCCCAGCCGCGTGGAAAGCAATCCACCGAGATCTGTCCCCCGATTGCGAATTGTAGGTTGAAGCCGAGTGGATCAAAGTGTGCCTTCAGTGCCTCCACCATCTTGAGCCGAATTCCGGTGCGAGCGTCGAGCTCGGCAAACTCGTTGCGCTCCTCACGGGTGCACGATCGACCAATCGGACAAACGTTGATCATGCCATCGCGAAACTCGACAAATGTGCCACGCTTTCTTGGCAATTCAATCTTGCTCATGTAAGCCAGGCAAAAGTTGATCAACTGCTGCACCTTGTCTTCGCCCAGTTCGCTCACAATGCTTTTCTTGCCAATCAACTCGCCCCGTTGGTACGCCACCAGACCGTTCTCTGCAAAGACATAGTCGTACTTCTTCAGCAACCTCTCCACTTGAGACGATTGCTGTTGCTGGCAGTTGCCATTCACCGAGTTGCCACACTCGGCATCAAGTGCGGTCATCTGCTCGGCAATCTTGTCCAGATTGGACCCACCCACCAGACCAACGGAAACCTTCTTCTTGAGCTCCACCAAGAGTTGTTCCATGTCACTGGTGATCGAACCACGCGACACAGTCAGGGTGCCATCCACGTCGAACAGAATCAGAACTTTTTTCCCGGCACTGCTCATCTTGTAATCGGTGGCCAGTTCCTTACGGTGTCAATGTCAGTCTGGAATGACACGCCAAGCCACTTTCATTCACTCAGATATACTCTCAAAACAATTCAAGTGGCACCTGGATTGCACACACTTGGATTACGCGGCAATCTTCTTAAGAGCAACGTGTCTATGTTTTGAGTGTGCGTTTGTTTAAAGCCAGCTCAGCATTGACAATAATAACTAGGCGCGACATCTACCGACAAGTGATGAAACCAGAAATTCAAACTTTGAAAAAAATGTTTTTATTTAAAAAAAATTAAATTAAAATACACATCAGGGTTTTATTCTTGATTTTCTTTTTGAATAAATAATTTTTGTTTTTTTAAGAATACTGTTGCACACTTTATAGCATTTGGTCGTTTTAAAATTACGTTAAAAAATTCGGTCTTCATGGTATCTATAGATCTGGTTGAAGAAAAAGTTCAGAAACCAAACGTTTGGTGTCACCCGGATCCTTGACAGTGTGGCCAATTGTGCGCGGATCTGAAAATATCTCATGATCATTGCCACCGGGTTGTGTGCGATCACCAAAGAAGTAAATCTGATCAAAGTCATGCTCGACGTACTGCAAGCAAAAGGTTTTGTCCCAGCCGCGCGGAAAGCAATCCACCGATATCTGTCCACCAATCGCAAAGTGTAGATTGAAACCTAGTGGATCAAAGTGGGCCCTGAGTGCTTCCGCTAACTTGCGTCGAACTCCTAGTCGGGTGTCGAGCTCGGCAAACTCCTTGCGTTCTTCACGCGTACACGATCGACCAATCGGTGAAACGTTGATCATGCCATTGCGAAACTCGATGAACGTGCCGCGTTTTCTCGGCAGCTCTAATTTGCTCAAATAACCAAGACAAAAGTTGATTAACTGTTGAACTTTATTCTCGCCCAGCTCGTCTAGGATGCTTTTTTTGCCAATCAACTCTCCACGGTGGTACGCCACAAGGCCATTTTCCGCAAAAACGTACTCGTATTTGTGTAACAACCTTTCTACTTGAACAGATTGGTTTGAGTTGCCATTGAGCGAACTGCATTCTTCATCCAGTGCTGTCATTTGTTGGGCAATTTTGTTGAGATTCGACCCACCAACCAGACCAATGGTAGCCTTACTCTTGAGCTCCACCAAAAGTTGTTCCATTTCGCGCGAGATAGACCCGCGAAAATCGGTGAGTGTGCCATCGACGTCAAACAGAATCAATACACGTTTGGTGGTGTCACTCGACATCTTACAATCGTTGTTGCGATTTATGACAAGTCAAGCTAACTGTCTCCAACCAATAAATATACACACAGAAAGAGATTCAAGTGGCCCACGCACACTTGGATTACCGCGATAATCTCAACTTAAAACTCAAGTATTACGCGCCTTTGTTGTTGTGTTATTTTACTTACTTATTTATATATATATGCCAGCTCATCATAACAAACCTGAGCTGGCTGATGCAATATGCTGCAGAAGAATTAACATTCAGTGCGCCATCTCTCCGTCGGTGACAGAATTTTGAGCAAATTCTGGGACTTGATAAAGCAGAACCTAACTTGAATGTGTTAAATTTCAAACAATAACCAAATGTTTTTTGTAAGTGTTTTTTTGTTATTTTAAATTAATGATTGAGATATATGATATATTTTAACTCAAAAGATTCTTAATTTTAAAATTGTCTCACTTTAATTAAATTAAACATAAATTGAACTGATGCATAGAGTTTGCCTCTTGCAAAGCTCTCTTGCAAATCTAAGGCTTAGTGAAGAAGAGAGAAACATAAATTGAACTAAACGCATGCTCTCTAATCTAGATAATCTACTCAAATGCTCTATTTCGAGCCAAAATATGCTTCTTGCGGCCAACAGAATTTAATAAAAATTATTATAAATAATTATTTGATTGCTTAATTTCTTTAATCTAAAGTCTAAAGTTTAGATATACAGTAGGTACCTAACTGCCTTACACAGTGTGGGAGAAAGGCTTGTAAACCAATGCGAGTCT
>DVQH01000615.1:0-20638 GCA_018231625.1 Papilio phestus | reverse complement strand
GAGAGAGAGAGAGAAGGGCAGAATCGCGTGAGATGGCACATTTGGCCGATGCCACACTCGACTTTGCACTATTGCTCGACCCACCGCGCCGCATTGCTCCAACAGGTGCCTTCAACTCGGTGCCATCACTGAGAATGGGAACCAATTCAACTCGGCCACTTCGAATGCCACTTTTATCTTGATTGGTTTGTCTTGTGGACAATCAGATATTCGGCCACAGCCAATCAACCGGTTTCCGGTAAGTTGGTGAGAGGGCTTGATGGGACAATCCCGCAACGTTCTCGGTGAAATGTCACCAACTAAGTGCTGTCTTGAAGCAATGGGACAGCGAGAATTTCTAAACTGCCCACTAGACAACAGCTTAACCAATGGTCGTACGTTTAGCTGATAGGCGCTGACTGTGCTTAGTCAGTGTGATTCCTCACGTCCTGTCAGTGGCCATTGGTCGACCCTAACACTTTTCACAATTCTCATGCGAGCACGCTCACTGCCAACTAGTCATTTACTTTCTCTGGTAAATTTCCCTATTTTAAACTTTTATCACTGACATTTGTTTAGACACTGATAGTGCGAGTGTTTAGTGATAAAGCACTGCCAGAATTGCTACAAAAGCTCATTGCTAATTGTGAGTTCTGCTTATTTTGATTCGCTTCGGTTTGTTGTTTATTGAGATCAGTGCCGGTATCAGCATTGCCAATTGGAAGTCGACTCGAGTTTCTCACTGTTCCGAACGGGTAAGTTTGCTTGGTTGGGTTGCTGGCATTCTGTTTCGTTCATTGCGAATAGTGCGTGGTGTCACCTGTGAAGTGTCAGCATGCTAGACAAGGCGAGTGTGCAAGCTAGCTATATCGCTAGGGTTTGTTTCAAAGCGCGCTTCTCGACTGAGATGTGTTAAATTTCAACTTCCTTTAGAAAGAAATCTTGCCGCAGTGTATCTTACATTCTTATCACATGACGCCCTTATACTTCTCGCTTCCTCTGTGGAAAAGTGGTGGGTGCGTGCGCGTTGGTGACAGTGGAGCATCGCATTCGTGCCTCGGCCGCTGCGAGCAATGTCCAATCTCTACTGGTGCCGAGTGCTTCTTGATCATGCTTATGAGGTGTCACCGGGTGAGACAATTCACTCAATGCTGTCCGCGGACTGGTAGCGATAAGATTATCCGGGAGACAAACTCATGATCGAATATTGTCATGATCAGCATCGATGGCAGTGCCGGTGTCGGGCAGACCGCACCATTACCAATCACTGACAGCCAATCAGCAACGATATCATCCTCATAATATCGTGATTCTCTGCCAGCACTGCGCCAAACGATCAAGTTGCCAAACGTTGATTGCAACTCGAGGATGTGGCTCTTTCCCAATTCATAAAGCACTTAGCCACTTGTGTGAATGTGAGTTGGTTCGGTGGTCCATCGGTGACTAGTGGCAAGCGTTGAGTCAGACAGTTGACTCGGGAGTGAAAGATATCGCAATTTTCCGAGTGTGCGTTGAGTCGATCTCCGACAGTGCAGAATCAACGCATTGAGCCACAATGTGCAAGTGTTCTAACGGTACAAAGTGCCATCTAGTCACACGATCACGCTATCACACTGGCGCGCGAAAGGTCACCAAATCACCAGATAGCAATTCCCTTGTTTCTTTTCACCATTCTCGAGCTCAATAGTTAGTTTGACTCGAAAGCGATAAGTGCTCAGATCGACAGCTCGAGCGACACCACTGGCACTCATCTCTTGTCGCCTGGCAGCCGGGTTGAATTACAACACTATTCCAGAATTGAGTTGGCTGTCGTTCGGTCACCCTCATGGGTCATAGGTCAGGCAAACAGGCCTGCTCTCTCCCTCTCTGATATATTTGATAGTCTTCTTTGAGTCAACCGCTAGAGTGATGCCAATGGTGCGTTGCCACTAGTTCTAGGGATGCGTGCATATAGAAATTTACAGTGTATTCTGACTTTTGTTAGTCATAACCGCACTTCACTAGAATCCTTGAGCTCGATTCCATGGCAGTGGTTAGGTTGTTAGTGATCGGATTCTTTTGAGCTCGCTAGTTTCCACTGGCCGAGCGCTGCACTCGCTGCATCGCTATCAGACAACCGCGAGTGTAGTTTATTTGCACAGCTAGTACTGTCTTCATCCTCTTCCGCATGGCCATCGCGAGTCTGGTTCATTACACCCTGGTGAGGGCGCGCACTCGCTGGCATAGGAGACATGACACTAGCGTAGCGGTAACTCTAATCGCACCAGATTATGTTCGATTCACATTGTCTCGCTCCGCACGCCCGTTGCTACTAGTGATGCGATAGTGGAACGATTCCAATGGACCAAGCTTGGATGCCGCCTTGGTGCTAGTGGGAACGGGATTATTCCACACAAAAAACTTCTATCTAATATATTTGATTTTTTCATCACAGCATTAAAATGCCGTTTTTAAATATCTAACTTTATTAATTAAGATTATCTTGTGATGAGAAAAAAATCCGATATCAGGATACCAGTTTTCTGTGTTTGCCAACAAGTCGCCTGTTACACGTTTGCAGCAAACGAGTCTGTTTTTCAGGCACAATTCTGTGTGTAAAGGCACTAGCACCACTGGTGGTGCCAGTGGAAGGACACTCAGTGGCAGCACTCAGAACTGAGAGACCAGTCAGACACAGAGGGAACGTTTTCTATGCAAACAATCGAGGCGAGATGTGGCTATGGTTATGATGGCGCCAACGCCTAGACTCATTCCGGTCGAATCATCTGTCATCGGTGGATGTGTGTGTGGTGTGGCGTTGTGCGTTGCCGGTGAGTGTCTCGAAGAGGACAACCAGACAGAGCGACCAGGGTAACCAGGCGACCACCAGGCAAGCTCGGGCGTGCGGTCAGAGCACTCACCGGTGCCCACCACTGCCGAGCGCGCCTCGAGTGGCAATTCTTGTGCCGGTGCTTGTGCTGGTTGGCTTGTCGCTTGCGAGTTCATGACCGGCTACACTCACCATCATCACTGGTTTCCTCTTCTTCTTCCCGGCACAGGGTTGTCTGATTCCAAGAGAACACCGACATTTGCATGGCGCGATTCTCGGAAAGTGGCCAGCTGCGCGGATGAAAGGTCATAAAGGTCATTGCTGTTGGAAACAATTAAGTGAGGACGCGTGCTCAGAATCGATCAAAGCTTTTTAAGTTGGCTCCTTATGATCCCTTCTCACTGACCTCTCTGCGAGGTCAAGGGTCACGGAAGACAAACGGGCTCACTATGAATGGAACGAATGCAAGTTAAGGTATCGGGTAATGTCCACACCAAGTGCTTGACCCTGGGCAGCGTAAAAATGGCATTGTAGCAGGGCGAGTTGAGAGAATGACCCGATGACGCTGACCATCTGTCAGATTGGTCAAATTCTGCCCCGTCCATGTCCGGTCTGTTGTTGTGCGAGTCAAGCCAAGTGGACAGTGGCAGCTGTGCACAGCGCATTCCCACTGACCGCTGTGCTTGGCCCACTCTGAGCAGACAGTGAGCAGAGGACCATGTTCCCTCACTGGACACTGGCCCAACACACTTTCCTCCCTCGCCCACGCTGCATAAATCAACTGTGTGCGGTCAGAATTGGTCTAATTGACTCACGACGGAAATGGCACAAAAGGCACTGATGGCGGGTCTTACTCTTCTGAATTCCTATTTCCGCTCACTGCATTGTCAGCTGCTCTGATTGGTTACATCCTCTGCGGTCCCCGTATAGTAATGGTCAGTGGGTAGGAAAGCTTGTACCGATAGATTTCGACCAATTCAGCCAATTGAAGTGACACGTCCGTCCTTGGGCACTGATCAGTCACTGGTACCGCCTATTGTCGTCGCACGTCTCTTCCTTTTCGTGACTTTACTCAGAATTGGAACTGACCTCAAGCTGTGTTGCGCACGCCACCCCACCTCGACTTGTCTTTGTTTGCTAATCTCTTTGCTTGAACTGGCTAGTGCAGAATTCTTTTCATGAATCTCTCATGGCCCAACTGTCAATTTCAATGCTGTAGAACTAGTCTAATGCTTGGGCCGCGCTGCATGCCGAGGGACGAGGTCATCGACAGGGTCACGCGCACTTTTCTTTGCCACGGCCATGGCCACTGGTCAGCGGCAAGCGCGTCACATCTGCCACCTTCGTGAAGCACGAGTGAAGCAAAACTTCCAGTGGTACTGGCTGAAAGGCGCAAACTCCCCTCAACCAGTGTCCTTGGATTCTGCGGAGTAATTCCATTGTGGGCACTGGCAGTACTACTTGTTGAGCGAGAGTGGCGCAATTGCGGCAATTCGTGGAGGAACGGGTGGTTGGCGGACATGCATGCAATGCTTGTGCCGGCTGTTGCCAGCACGATTCTGTGCTTTGCACGCATGCGTGCATCCAAAGCAATTCTACCGGCGCAAGTGGTGGTTGGTGAGGGCGGCATGATAGCATTCTGGTGAGCTACCTGGTGAGTGGCGCCCATTACTGCTGGCATCAGTTTCCCTTGTGCGCATTCGCCCGGACCACTTGCGCACAGTGGGCTTGCGAGTGTGGTGAGTGAGCGAGCCACAACCTCTCTCAATTCTCTCTCCCTCTCTCTTCCAGCTACTATTCTTGTCGCGCGATCACCGTTGAGCCAAGCCAGTGGCAGTCGCGCGGCGCGTAGTGCATTGAGAACGTGCCCTCCTTCCCTCTCTTTCTCTCTCTCTCTCTCTCTCTCGCACATTGACTAGCCTTAGCGCTGGAGCGGCCGAAAGAAAAGTCAGCTGCATCGAGTGAGGTTGGCTCAGTAGTTCAGTTCGGTCACTGGGTGCCGTTGCCGTCAGTGCCGCCGACCGCCGCAGTGGCGCGCACGCACGCAATCCGTTACTCAGCCATATCATCTGTGCGCACCGAGACATCTCTGGCTGCGATTCTGTGCTCACAAGTGTATGCATCATTGTTGTACTAGCTAGGAATAGCAGCGTGGCTCCCACAACGCGCAACAAGTGCAGCACCAGCCAGCACCACTTTTCGCCACTTGTTGATTCATCAGCCAGCATTGCTTGCCCTCGCCTCCCGATTCTACGTGTCTGACATTCCGCACGTTGGCGTCACCGTTGGTGATTTGACGCGGCGCGCATCACCCCGAACTAATCACTCGATTTCGCCAACAGCGCTACACTACGTTGGTGTTGGTGCTGCGGTAGTTCTTCAAATCACACGGTACTTCACGAGACTGTCACCAAACTGAAACGATATTGTCACCAAACAGTGGTGGCGAAAAAAGTTTGAGTCACATGCCAGAGGTGACTGAGATACTGACACGAGTCTAGTGCTCGTGGTTGTGGCTCGAATTGGCCAGCAGTGTGCCTCGCTGTCATTCACCAGCATTCGTGCCACCACTTTTCGCCACTTGTTGATTCATCAGCCAGCATTGCTTGCCCGCACTTAGGCATCGAGTAGCAAAGTTCCGACCCAGCAGTGTCTCATTTCCTGTTCTATTTACTCGCATCATTACATCATTTCAACTGCTCGTCTTCAAGAGGCGGGTTATGCGATTCACTTCTATTCTGTGGTCAATTGTGATTATCAAACAAAGAATACTGACAGTGCTTTAACTTTGACATTATATATCAATTTTAAGACAACTATGATTCTATCAAGATCAGTATTTGTTGCGTTATATGAGAAGTGAAAGAGAAGAAGTGGAAAAATTGCAAGTTGAAAGTACGAATGATATAGATCCTCAGCAGTTGGCAAGCATTTCTCGTGCTATCAAAGATTCTCTAGAGCCTTATCAATGCGGCAGTGGTGTTGAGGCAACAACACCAGCAGTGCCATCTCCCTCTCGCGCCACTATCACCAACTCTCTTCTCATTCAATGTGATCAATTTAAATTGAGCATCATCAGCCAAAGATTATTTACTCCCTTCATTTGTGGCAACTGTATTCCATTCTGCGCATAGCTAGTCGCTGTGACCAATCAAGCAACGAGTCGTTTTGCATCTTTTGCCACTTCACTCATTTCACTCTGTTTGCACAACCATTTTTGTGGTCCAACTCGAAGCATTCCAAGCCTAAGCACTACGATTTTTATTTTATTTTTTCGTGTCTCCACTATTCTCACACAGGAAAAGTGTTCGTAATTTCGTGTGGATATGCCACTTCGTGAATATCCCACAGACGTGTCTGATGTGTTGATTTTACTCCCGCATCGATCATAAATAATATGAGGAAATTGACGAAGCCGAGTGTCGTTTTTCCTAAACCACCATCAAGCTTGATTATTGTCTCTGCTTGACCTGTCTGTTTGTCTTCAGTAACCGTGTTTCTGGCACCGGTACCACACCCTCGAATACATCACCCCAATACCTCTTTTGTCGATTCTCACTTGATTCAGTAATCGCGCCATTCAAGGTTAGTGTTGCTCTATCAGATTCTAGTCTGGTGGCAGATCTTCTGCAACCATCCCTGCATGCTTGTAGCACGCGCACAGAGACAGAGACACACCACGCAGCGCAAGGCTCACACTTGAAATGCTAAATCAAACAATCGAATTTTCCCCATGCTTCTGGCCAAGGGGGAGGGCAGAGGCGACTCGCCTCCAACGGCGCACTTGACTGCGCATCCGTGGCCACCCAAGCCTGCCCAAAGCACCGAACATTTCGAACTTGATTCTCACCACGTTCCTTTTTCCCTTTCTCACAGGCACCACCGAGAGCTATGTTCCACTCTCTCTTCCTCTCTCTTCCACTTGTCGAGCTGGGCTCCCATTCCTAGAACATTACTGACCACAACTTTATTCTCCTTCTTTTGCTACTCTCCTACTTGTTCGATTTGTTTCTGATTTGGTGAAACAATTCCTTTTACTCGCCTCAATGCATTCAGCATCATTAGCACCTCAAATGGAAACCTCACTTGAGTCCAAATTTTCTGCAGCCTTTGAGCAGCAGAATGCATCGAGCGGCTCGACCAAGAGTCAGCTGTACAATGGGGGGGGACACTTGAGGAAAAGCGCCGCTTCTAGCATCGTTCCTTCCACCACTACAGCTACTGCCAAGACCGAATCGAGTGGTGAAAAGACAGTGAGCTTTCGTAAAGGCAACGATTTGGAGTCGTTTGAGTCGCTCAGTGCACTATTCGCCAATGGCCTCTTCACCGACCTGGTCATCTGCTGCACCGGCAAGATGTTCAAATGCCATCGTGTGGTGATGGCTGCCGCCTCACTTTACATCCGTGACGCGCTCAGTGCTTTTTACAACAACAGTCCAGATAGCAACTCAAGTTGTAACAACTGCAACACGGTGATGATTTTACCCAACGAGATTAAGATGAGTGACATGGAAGCTATTCTTCGTTTCATCTATGACGGCCACGTCGAGGTCAAAGTGGACTCGATCGAATCTTTTCTTCGCTCCGCTCGCACACTGAACATTAAAGGCCTGGCCAATGTCAACATTGTTTACAACAGTAATGGCACCAGTGAAGAGTCATTTCCCGACGGTATCGAAGTATCGGCTAGTGTGAACAAGAACAACGGTTACTCGAAGGGCCATAGCATTCTGAACGGTCACACCGGTATGAACTCACCTCCTCCATCACCTCCTTCACTCAACTCGTCTCTAGCCTCGCTCAAAGCTCTGGCTAATGCTGCTCCCAGTGCCACAGTGAACGGCAATCACATCGGCAGCAAACTGCTAAATGGCACTGCCCTCAACAATTCTCTCATCAATCAGTTCCGAAACAGTTCTCCTTTGCGCAATGAATCCTCCATGCTTGGTCACAACTTGACACCAGCTCATCAAAGTAGTACTCCCAAGAGTATTTTTGCCAATGGGAATTTGTTTAACAACAATCTTCGCTTTGATCCCACTAACAATTCTCAAGTGGCTTCCTCTGGCAGTAGACGAAAGCAAAAGTTTCCTACAAGCATTCCTCCTTCTTTGTTGAGCGATATATTCCCAGCACTTCCTGCAACTGCACTGTACAACTCATTGCTGGGCCTCAACTCAGAGGAAGACGATGAAGAAGACGTTGAGGAGGATGATAAGAAGAGCAACTTGAAAGAGGATAACAGCTCGAATGATTGCAGCACCACTGGCGATAATCTTTCCACGTGTAGTGTCGACACAAACAAGCATCCATCCTTGCCATTTGGCGTTCCACTAGGTGTTTTCAACCCTCAAATGCCTTGCATGATTGAGGTTGAGGCCGATCCAACTACTTTTCCAACCTACTGCCAAGACATGAATGACACAAGCACGATACCAGCACAACAGAAGAAAAGACGGCCTTACAAGACAGTTCCTTACGGTCCGGCAGGTTTGGGCAACGGCAAAAAGTTAAAACTACCGTATGGAGCTGTTCCGGGCAACAGTGGTCTTGACGTCTCCATTAAACCTGCTTCACCCCTGATGGGCTCTGGAGCGCAGGTGGCAGCGGCCGGCTTGTTGAGCAAGAAACATGGGCCCAGCATCGCTTCTGAAAAGCCCATTTTTAGTCCGTTTCCCTCAGCTAAGACTGCGGCAGGTGCTAACCCTTACGCCGCGCCCTCTCCTTCTTCCTCTTCGGAAAATTGGGCTGCCAGCAAATGGAAGTGCGACATATGCAATAAGTACTACGGTAACAAGCAAACCTTAAAAGAACATATGGATTACTTCCATTCAAACCGAGAAGAACAAATCTACATATGTAATATTTGCAACAAGGAATATACGTGGCGTAAATCACTAATGAAGCACTACCGCGACATTCACCAGATGCGCAACACGCCCGCTCTGGCCGAGATTAATCGCCAGTTGGCAGCGCTTGCAACTGCCAAGGTCCGTCCTTCCGGCGTTCCAGTTTCTCCTTCAGTTTCCAACGACAATGTTACCGCTGCCGCTCTTCAGTCCATGGTTTCCATTGCCAATTACAACCAGAACTCGAATCTCGAAAGTTCGGCTAAGAGTACAAGCAGTAACAACAGTGAAAAATCGAATCGAAGTGAATCGGAGGTGGAAAACGAAAACACCAGTGACAATGCGGAGCTTAGAATTAAAGAAGAAGAAGAAGAAGAGGCTAACGAAGAGATTGAGATGGCGTCAAGTAGTCCCACTCCTACCGATCCTGAAAGCGGTGAGCACAATGAGAGTGGCTTTCACGAGTCGAAATCTAGCTTAAGCTCTCCCGAGAAGACCAACGGCTCCAAGTCGAACGGAAGTGCAGCCGAACTGAGTGACAATTCCTCGAGTGCACTTGTCGACCGCAGCAGTCCAGCTTCATCATTAGCTTCTTCCTAACCATCTTCTTTCCCAAAGTCTCATTCCTTAGAGTGCCTCTCACTCTGTTGCCAACTTTGATCTTCTGCTCAACTTTTTTCTTCCCACTTGTCTTCCATCACCCACTCAACTCGCTTGTTAGGCATTAAAGGCATGTGTTGTGAATATTCCTCGCTTGTTCTATGCGCCTGTTGCAAGGTGTGATCAAGTAGGTCAATGCCTTGCAAGAAGAGAAAATCTTTCGGATCCTGTCTCATGTTCATTCTTTCCTATTTTGTTTCTTTGTTGCCAGTTTGAGATTTTATTATTATTATTGTTGTTGTTGTTTTGTTGATTCATTTTTTCTTACATTCACTCACTTTCACATACACACACATATATATACACACACACCAAGCAAGAGAATTTGGACCAGTTATGGCTTGATGATGGCGCACGCATTTGCCTTATTTAGTGGCGGCGTGTGGGAGTGCTTGTCACCAGCACTTCTCGCTGCTTGCCACTTGTTAGATGGTTAGCCTTGGTCCAAACGGTCTAGCACAGTCTTTCACCTCCTCTCCTCACATACCTCGAGCCTCACCCGTAGCTCCTCTTGTACCATTCCCACCGTACCACGGCCGCACCGATCCATGGCTCCAATCGAGCCACCTCGTGGGACCCGGTCGGCAATAGCTATCCCTCCTAAGTCTCTTCTTAACTTTCTACATTTCATAATTTCATTTTTCAATTTTATTCCTATTTTTTACTCGGTACTCTATCGCCGCAAGTATAATTCCTCAACTCTTGCTCATGTCAGTGTTTTCACTATGCATTAGTCCATATTATTTTGATTTTTTTTGAGTCTTTTCCTACATTCTTAAATTATTATCTATTTAATGTTATTTTTACAATTTTAAATATTTATATATATATATTGAACGAATTATGTTTTTTTTGTTGGCGAGAATTTTTTGTTGTTGAATGTCTATAATTGATTATTATGTATTTTAATGTATAGTTTTTTTATTTTATTACTCGCTATTTTTACATGTAATATTGGACATGAGAAATAAAAATGATTATAAAGGAGTATATAATGAATGGTGTAGAGCATTGTGCGCGTTGGGTGCAATGTATCATCGATCAATGGGGCTATTGACTAGCTGAGGCGACGATTAGTGAGCGATGCGCGGAAGTAGTGTGTGGAGGGCGACACTTGTTCAGTGGTAGTGATGGTGGCTAAGAAAAGTGATTGCAGAGTTGACCAGTGCGGTGCGCGATGCCTACTCCATTGATCCAAGCTTCTCCGTGTTGCGTGTGTAACTGATTGATGATCGATTGAAGAATTGAGGCCATTCGTCGCCACCGGACAACTAAGCTCTAAATTAATAGCTCTTTTGGCACTGATTAGCGATCGATGCGCACGTCAGTTGGTAAGCGATGCCACTTGGTGTCCCATTGTGAAGAAGACAGGTTCAACAGGTCTCGACACCACCATCAAAGCGCCACTGCTCACCACAATACCAATGTGAGCAAGTTATTCGCAACGAATTTATCACTTAATTTCAGCGCCCGTTCATTTGCATAGCGGGCTCCTGGCTTGAACTTGCCACTTCATTTTCTTCCAGAGTCTTAATGGACTCAATCTAGGAGAGCCATTGGATAAAAATAGAAAATTAGGGTTAACGAAATGCGACAGATAAACGGTGCACTGCTCGAGGGGGTGCAGTCCACTATAGTACTGAGGCTGTGTGGCTATAGCCAGGTCAACTTGAGCCAGTGAGCGTCACCAGGACTGAACAGGCGCCAAGGTGCTCGACATGGCACTCAGTGGACTCGGTGAGACACATCCTGGCTGGTGAGAGACATCACATGCTGCGGTCGGCCGGATTGATAGCCAGTCCTCGTCTTGAAGTGTCATCGCCACAGTACCGTTACCAAGCGCGATTCGAGTGGCAGTGCCCACTAACACAGTATGGTATGCAGCTCGTCCGATTGTGGGATTTAATTAGCGGGATTTCTAAGATGCTGACCGCGATTAGGCGTGCGCGCTTAGCCGACCAGATGATGCTCGGTGGCGGGTGATAGGAGGAAGTCCAGCACAGAGGCAGTCAATAAATTTTGCTGATTCGCGTTCGCATCCAAACTGGCTGATAAATGAGCGCGGTGCGCACGGAACACACCGATCGCGCCAGCACGCATTCCATTCACTTCATGTGATGCGCGCCACTTTTCTCATCCACACGCTACCTCTGTGACATGTCGTTCACCGAAACCTTATTTTCAATTTCCACTCACTTCTCAGACTATTGACACAGTTTAATCATTATAATAAAGGGTCAGGTGACTATACTTAAAACATGCAATCGCATTTAACAGCGCTCCTTCTCTGCCATTGGAAATCATTCATTACTAACAATCAACGATTTCTAACGAAATATGTCACCTTAGTCCAAGCAAGTTTACTTTTGAACAACAATCACTTTCAAACATCTACTACATTGGTTATGAGTGGTGAAATGCTCTCTGATGATGCTTAGGTTTCAAGATATTAAGCGCAATTTGCATCATACAATGTCACGACTTTCCTGACCTTTTGGAAAAAATGTCACCTGTTGATTGACATTATGCTGAACGCTCACTTTCGTTCGTTGTCGCAATTGCAATTAAACTATTCTCGATAAATATCTACGCTTTATGGCTTCGAAGAAAGATGTCAATGATGATTTTATGAATGTCTTTTCGAAGTAGTCTTGCCAACCATTTAGTTCTTTACTCGTCACCTCTTTGTGTTTCAACTTTTTAATTTAAAACTTGGGCAAAAACAAGGTCAACATATTTGTATCGATAAAATATTTTGGGATACTCTTTGGTTTTAAAAGTTATTGAATTAAAACAACTGTAATATAACAGGCAAGAGTGATCAAACGTTTTATCTAGAATACATAGAAATAAAAAAATTGGCATAGAAAAGTGGTAGTACGGAAAAATAATTAGCTTCATAATTAAAGTGTTACGTCCAAAAACAGGTAACAATACATAATGGATTACCGTTATAATTATAACCAAAAGAAATAAAAAAATGAGTGCCAAGATCGTTATATTTCAACCGTCTACATGATTAGTAGGGTTGCTGGCAATGGTAGCTGCTACTCTAGTGCTCCAGTCTCACACTTGACAGCATTCGAGCAGCTAAACGACAGCTGGAACTCGATGGACCGGGTCAAGTTATCTCTGCTCAGCCCACCAACCGCCGCTCCATGCCTCCCACCAGCGAGCTATAGACAACTTTGCTTATAAATACGATTTATATATATATCTATATATTTTTTTGCTAGGTTAATCTCAAAGCCCAAGTGCACAGTCGCAGAGATTTAATGCAACAGGTCTGAATGACCCAGTGCGTGACATATTGGTCGAGCAGCAGTTTTAACGCTCCCCAGGGAATCAATCAACGCCACCATCGATCGGTGCGGCTTGTCTGCCCCACCGACTCGATCCACATTGTGATGTCACCTGTCGACTGTGGTCCAGACACTACTATATATATACTACTGCTCTCAGTGCCACACCAGCTGTCCGAGCGGCCCCTTCTTTCAACTCTCCATTGAGAATCACTAATTCAACAACAAAACACGCACATTACACTCGTTTTCGATAACTTATTTCATCATAATTAATGCAAATGTGTGTAATTCGTATATTGAGTAGTGTGCACTCATGAGTGAAATAAAATTCAAACAATAATTAATGTTAACAGTTAAACAATCCACAACATTAATTTAAAACAAAATAAAATTTAATTGCAGTAATAATTTTAAGAAAATTGTTTCAATCTATTTTAAATAACGATTGATTTTGTTAATTTTCAAAAATAATTACATCGCATGTCAAACTTGTACTACAATTACTAATTTTGACAATACCTTGTGCAATGAATAAATCTCCGAAATGAACTAACATTAATGATGGTCAATTATCAAAATAGAAAATAACTGATACTATACAAATTGTTTTGAGATGCAAAATGCATTCTAAAGTGTATTTCTTAGTTTAGTAATACTTAAGCTTAAATCGGTGTTTATATTTGCAATCGCCAAAAGTGGCTTTTGATGTTAAAAATTAATATTTAATAAATATAGTAAGAATTTGAAAACATTAAAAACTTGGTCCCAAAATACTCATCATAAAGTTGCCTAAAAATAATCAACTGAATTGAGTCCATCGTGCCCACTCGTCTCCACGAACGATCGATAGCTTTATAGTTTGTCAAGTTATTTGTGCGAGCCACTTGTCCATACCGCCTTTATAGCTGGTATCGTGCACTTTCAGGGAATTTCTTCATGCGCACCATGACGATGTCATTTGATAGCGTCTTCTCTAACCCAAATCATTAAAACATCATCTACAGATTTTTAACTGACAACAAATAGCAGGAGTTAGTGATGGTTTGTTCATTGATTTGTCACGTCTGGTATGTGATATGGCTTAGGGTTAAAAACACTAGTTGCCATCTTTAAAAATACCAAACTAAGGATCAAATGATGCTTTATGTGACCAACTATTTGAGTAATTGAAGATGACACTGAACGATCGATAAACGATGGTGAGCCTTGTGTAAATAGCTTTATCTGATTTTTACTCTGGGCTAAAGCATGCCGTGTCCGAACAACAATTAGACACAGTGTGAGCCACTGTCGGTGGTGGGTGAAGTGACTTGGTGCCATCATTTGAATGCTCGGCGCGAGCATTAACGGTGGCAACCGCTGGCCGGGCACTGATCTGCGTGATGGCGCACGCAGACCCACTCTAAGCAGATTGGAATTGACTCAACTGGCAAAACGTTATTTACATATCTTGTGCTGATAAATAGAGCTGACTTGAGCGTTGAACTTACAAGCCACCAGAGTTGGAGTTGATGTTCGCAGCCAGTAATGACACTCGTGAATTGTGGATCAGAGAAGATTCACCAAGTGGCCACTAGTGAATTGGTAGTGGCGGTAAATTGCATTCACTACCTGCCGATCCAATTTATATTGCCCTTCCCTCCACTTGGATGCGCACTTGTTTCATTGTAGCCACTATGGTTTCAGTGGTTGTTTCTGATGAATGATTCCCGCCAGTAGCTCATAGATGTAGTGATGCAACCCAGCTGGCACCATCGTTACCGTTAGATACGGCCAGCGGGGCTTGTCACTGCACAGTGGATAGTGCCGGCCATTCGACCGACTGCCAGCCGAATGCATGCGTGGCCGCAATCAATTGACGGAGGCCATGGCCAACCAATATTAGGTTACCTTTAATTTTAGTATCGTTATCTTTATGACTGAACTCGATTACCGATAAGCGAGTAGTAGATGTGGATTTCTCATCAGAAAGAATATCTTGGCAAGCGTGCGGCTTGAGTATGTGCAACTCTTGCTAGTCGTAGAAGCGATCGACTCGTAAATTATGGTGGCTAATGGCTGCTCACTGCTCTCCGCACACTTAAATTGGATTTCCATCTTGCCCTCGTGAAGCAGCGATTCCAGTGAGAAAGCGTATCATTAAAACATGAAAAATTGTTTCCAGAGTGATAATTCTGTTCCAACCCTCTCGGCTTTCCATGCTTAGTACTTTTCGCAGACGATTCTAGTCAGCTTAACTGCTTCCTTCGATTTTCCCGTCTCAAGTTCGAATGCTCATGCCAACTTTGCCGCAGGCATGTCGCACCCACTTGCGAATCGCACAGCTACTATTTTCACCGAGGTGGTTTGCCACACAAGCCGTACCCCAAATTCACTGACACAACCCTCTATTGACTTAACCATTTGATAATTCGAGACGGCCTAACCATCTTGGATCAATATAAAGTATTAACGCAATGTACCTGCTTGGTTGTTGAGCGTCTCTAAGCATCGCTCATTCGTTTTTGACTAGCTTGTCGAATGAATTGACACAGGCTGTCCGTTTCAATATTAATAACAGTGTTTCGCAACATGTCTGGCGCATGGTGTCATTCTTGAGTTGGCTGGGCGCGCGGCGAACGACAGAAAGGGGCCATCGGCAAGTGGCAGCAGCCAGTGTGGCGTCTAACAAACCGAAGAATTGTGACCTGGCGCCTGACTGATGACACCGCGCCTGTGTTCGATTCGCGCCGCGCCACTCGACTTTCGAGTGACTGACCGATAACACATAAGGATCTTTCCACTGCTCCGAGCGATACTTTAGCATCAGGGTTGCATTCACTTTGTAACTGTTCTAATCACGAAGAACATTTAAAATTTTTAAAACATTTGCTTAGCCTGGTGTGGTGGCAGCATTAGCTGAGATTGATGTCGTGCACGCCAAATGCAACAAATTGACCAGCTCAATTGAATTGGAATTTATTTTCAGTGCGCTAACAACATACCCCACCGCTGTCCGGTGCAGTCATTACTATTGGCCATTCGTGAAGGTGCTAAGTTAGACAGAGGATCAGTTTGTTGCCTTGACGGTCATTTGACTAGCTGTCAGTGTATGCTTGCGTCGTTCAATCCCAGGAATCGATTTATACCTTTGCGCACATTAAATCCTAACCAAGGTTTCCTCTCCCTCTAACTCGAATCATATTTTACCTAAGTACTACACTTGCTACGAATGGCTAAACACGGCCGTGCATTACATCAATTCTGGGTATATAACTCGGTTGGTCAGTTCTGTAAGATTGTGAGCTAGCTTGTTCTACCACGCACTCCATTGAGCCTGTCATTGCGCAATGGCTCGATGTATTCCTTTGTCACTCTCCGCCTCACACCTGTTCCTCTGCATTGCCAATTCAAGTTCTGCAGAATGGCAGTGCGTTTGAAAATATATTGCTACCCTGTGTCAGTCCCCCCATCAAGGGAACAAGTTCCCGCGAACGAGAACTTCAACGCAAAGTCATTGGTAGTCAGGGAATGTTGTGCAAGAATTTGCTAGCATTGATTATCGCTGAGGTATTCTTTGTTGAAGCAACAAGTTGAAGAGTGCCAACTCGCCGAGTGGGTGAGGGGCAGAGTGAGGCCGGCGGGAAGCCACCATCGATCAGTGTTAGCGTGCGCTCGGCTCGCTTCGCTGGAATATGGCCGTCATTCCTCTTCTTGCGCAGTTCTGGAAATTTAAGCAGCACGCCGAGAACAAGATAAGGCAAAGGTCAATGTCTTCACTCGCTTCTCACTCACACTCGGCACCGACCTTAGCCGTTGGATGACAGTGGTTAGTGCGCAAAGCGGAGCTTTCTCCGCTCGATGCTTTGCTTCTTCTAACCCACGGAATTCGTTGATTCGCCATATAAATTTTTCTTTAATTAATTTGTGTTAATTACTAAACAAGTGCACTTGTGAAAATATTTAAACTAAACCGTAAGCTTTTAGTGCCTTAATAACTTGGGAAAGTTAAGGTGAAAACGATAGAGTGAAGATGGTGGACAGCTATCTGATCAACGTTGATGGAGCAATGAGTATAAAGGGCTCATTGCAATTGGTGGCAAATTCAAACTATCACTTCACTGCGCAATAGAGGGGTCGCTGCCAAAGCAAAGAGTTGGCGTACAGCTGCTTTCTCTCTCTCTCTGGCTGCACCACTCTCCATTCTGTCATTAGGTTATACGGCCCCATTGCGAACAACTGTTGTCCGGCTCGCTACGTTAAGCAGCATAAATAATGGCTCGAATTTATGGACGCTCGGAAAGAGATTTAGCCTCCTCTTTGGCCGAACAGTGCGCGAGAAAAGTCGTAAAGATGTCAAAGTGGCACTAGTGGCAATCAGCAACAACACAACGAACGATACAAATGGAAGATAGTCACTCTGTAACTATGTTTCTTCTTTTTTTTGCCTTTACGATTGCTAGCACCTTGCCTAACCCTGTCCCAACACACCGTACACCTAGCCAATTCCTGTCTCAGTTCCAACCGAGTGCTTCTTCAAGCTCTCTTCCTCCTCCCACAAGTGTCATATGAAGACAAGTCTTGTGAACGATGATTATCTTAAATTTTTTAATTAGTAATAATTATTTTTTAGTAATAAACCACTATTCTTTCCGCTTCGAGTCTATTAGAGGAATGATTTATTTAAGATTATCGTTTTTTGTTTTGTCATGCCAACTTTTACGTCAGAAATTTATGGATATTCTAAAGTGCTTATGAATTACTAGTCTCTCGCTAAACCCACGCAAAATTTGCAAACCCTACTAACTACTGCATTTACTAACTACTCCTTTAGATTGGATTGGATTTCCCGTTGGATGCAGATTAGATTATATATGCGACACAAAAGACAAATACCTAAACCGATTTGGTTAGATATAAAGTGGAGACCAAAGACTCGAGAATCGTTGACGATTGATGCAACAAGCAAAGAGTTGCAAGTGAGTCGATTGAGTACTAGTGTGCTCGGTTTGACGGTGGTGAAGTCGAAAGAGGTCACCACCAACGAGGCGATCAGTGGGCCGAGCTCGGTGATGACTTGTGCGTCGGGAAGACACCAAGCACGCCAAGCCACTGCCGCCCCTGCTCCCAGTGCCGTTACGATTATTGCCATTATTATCCGAGCTAACATACCTTTTGGCTATCATTCTTTTTATAGCCAATCATCGATATATTTAAATAGTGTTGCAACTTTTTGTTTTCCACTGTGATTAGCATGAATTGCGAATCACTTCCATTAAGGAAGAAGGATTCGCAATTCGGCTCGCTCCAATGTCAGATAGTGGCACGCCGCAAAGATGCCATCCCGATGCCGTATAGCTTGTTTAATTCATTAAGCCTAGCTACATTGTCTTTCAATAAAGCATACAACAGTTATGCCTTATCAAGTGAGATTGTCGGTGCGCTGGCAGTAGGATTCATTTACCAATGACACCAACAATGATCATCGTTGGTAATTATATTTTTAAATTTAAATAATTAATCGAAATCACCGGTCGCTTCAGAGGCGATGGCGATGCACTATCGACTATCACCGTACGTAAGGAACATCTTGATCAAGTCGGACTTATAGTAGTGATAACATCGTTAAGCAAGTGAGGTGAAGCAAGCCACTTAGCTCGTAAATCATCGTAATCCTTTGCATATACCAATTCTGCTCAGAGTCAACTTGAGCACAATGAAGGCTGCACCAGGTGCAATATTCAATGAAGTTGGCTAGACTAACAAAACGAATTGTTGTTAAAACAAATAAATCTATGTCCTCTCTTCATCTCTTCGTTATTTTCTTTCCCTCCAATATAAAATTCTTACCTATACATCGTCTTGTTTCCCACAGACGTCTGCAAGCAGTGAACCACGCTGTAGATGTGCACACAAACTCGTCAAAGCAAGGGAATTTTCAGATTTCGTTCATTTGGCAAGAACACAAATCATGAGCGTGTGATTGTTGATCGAGGAAAGATTTCCAATTACAACGCCACTATGAACCTATGTAGATAATATTACTTAAGTAGATATTTAATGATAGTAAAGTATTTTAGCGAATTTGCCACAAATCAAAAGTGTACGCTACATCTATCAAAACAGAATGTGTGTGTTCAAAATAAAATGCCTATACGATTATTCACAAATGTCGTAATGTTGTGTTATTCGTGGTGTTTTTGTTAAAAAAACAAAATTGACCTGAGAATTGTTTGGTAGCACCAGGAACCAACAGATTCTTAACTTGGTGAGTATGACTTGGTGGCACCATAAAGATCGGTACGGCATGGTGGAAGCCTTTGTGACCTGGTCTCAGTGGCTTGTGTCATCGAGCCATTTCGCGACTACCAGCGTGTGCAACAGTTGCCCTGCGTGATTATCATGTCACTGTTAGTTTTTACCTCGATATTTGCAGCGCAAGTTTCTCGCTCTATGTCCGTGTGTGTTTGACAGTATTCGATGGCAATTGCCACCAATCTATCATCTGTTTGCCTTTGCTCAATCCTGGTGACGTTTTTAATTATATCGGAGCCTTTCTTTAAGCCAATTGCAATCATTAGGCGCTGTGTGGTGTTAGAAGTCGTCACCGATTATGGCACAATTGTCACTGCCACTGGTCCATTGTTTGGCTGCCTGGTTTGCTTCGGCTGTTTGTTTAACTCAGTCATCCTTCCCCGATGGCGTCAGATAAGGCTGAAGCGAGCTGGCGGTCTCGGTTGCGCGCCCTTCTGGTCTCGCTTCGCCTTCGTCCTGATCCAATTTTAGAATTCATATTTCTTGTGCCGCGCCACCTGTCACGGCAGCTCGCATTCGCAACGCTGCCTGCTTCATTACGCACCTGATTTCACATGCAGATTCTCCTACCTACCTGAGCCGAGCCCTGTAGCTGAGTTTGCGCGCACCTCACCTCGGACAATCGGTACTTGTTACAAGACTTTTGGTCTACTTTTGCTTAGACGCGCGTTAATCGATCTCAGTGAGGAGCCAAGTTGCACTCGGATCATTGCCTTCAACGGTAAGAGGTGATAGCAGCGGCTGGTGGGGCGCGACAGTGCATTTGCGCGCACTGGAACTGGGGTCGCGCACCGGGAGGTTGGATGACAATTCTACTGGTGATGGCTGTGATTTGTGCCACCGAGCGCACCACTGGCCACCATCAGTGGTGCTCGGTGCCACTTCTGTGGTCGACTCACCGACGGACACCACCGGCTAACGATGATGATCGCCACCATAATGGCCTCGATGACATGAATCTTCTATTTATGGCCGCCATCTTCGATGACGACTAGATTGCACAGCTTCCATTATCTTTCTTTGTCTCATGCCTTCTTCATTGTGCTCCTTCCAGATCATTATTTGTTTTCCATTTTTCACTTGTTGCTTTGTCATTCTCCAATATTTGGAACTGATTCTTTTTCACTATAGATCCTCTTAATGATGCTTTGAATTTGCTTTATTGTCATCTAGACCAGTCACTCGTTCCTAAGTCTCGATTTACCTAATTGTTGAAGTTTCTTTTTTTTTGTTAGTTATTAAAGTCATAAATGTGATGAAACTAATAAGCAATCTATTGATGATTACTTTTGCGAATTTATTACCTAGCATTATCAAGGATATTATTATTGATTACAATTACTCTTGCACAATTTTTTGGAGGAATGATCGCATAATTCTCGCGGGGCAACTCTTATTCATTTTTTGGTTGCGAAAGAGTGCAATTAATCCTTAGTTTGTCCGGGTACATCTTTCATCAATAATCTTCATTCTGAGTCAGGCTGACTGTTGTTAACAGCAGCTCCTACCATGGAGACTTCCATCAATCTGAATCATTTGCTACTTCTTTGTTTTTATCTTGTTACTTTCTCCGGAGTGGAGCATCACTGCCACAGCCTACCTACCTCTTCGATAGAAGACTGCAGGCTTTGCGGCCACTGCTAATGTTCAATCGTTGTCGGCGTGCCAACTCTTTATAATCTCTCTCTCTCTCTCTCTCTCTCTCTCTCTGCATATTCTTGTCTTCCCGGCACGAATGACCA
>DVQH01000614.1:0-20661 GCA_018231625.1 Papilio phestus | reverse complement strand
TTTAAAAATTGCCTTTGATTGGCGAACCAATGGCACTAGAGACCTCATTTTTTGCCCACCAACTTACTTATACCTTGCTTACTGATTCACTATACAGCCACACGTTTAATTCACCTAGGTAAACAAGTTGCACACAAGAGATGCATCAAAGGGTGCATGAAAATAGGCTACTATTCTAAAATATTCTACTACCTAATTAGGTTTAAACCAGCCTCAAAGTATATTTCATTTTTTTGCCACCTTTTTGCCACGTATTTTTCTCGTATCCAAATTAAATTACCATACGCTGATCTTTTCTCCACGTGGAAAAAATATCCTTTTTTTATTTCAACCAGCCGCTCTGCGCGTAGGTCCGAGGGACGAGCGTGGTTCAACTGCTTTTGCGCAATCGTCCTACCAGTGGGAGTAGGAGTGAGAGTGCAAGCACTGCTCTTGGACTCAGCTCTATTTCTCACCATTCAAAACGCCTCCACCGCTCATTGACTCAACTCTCCACCACACACTCAATCTGACCTTGAAATTGAGAGGCACCAAGAAGCGACTGAGTTAGTTGTAACCCACGCGCGTGCTCCCCCGCTCGAGAAGAGTCACCCTCCTCTGCTAGTCCTATCCACCGTCCCAGTGATCGTTCCTTGTCCTATCACCTCAAATGACGATATAGGGATCTCTCTTTCCCTCTCTCACTCTCTCGGCGCCCATCGACCTGTTTGTCTCG
Source organism: Papilio phestus (assembly GCA_018231625.1). Taxonomy (NCBI): domain Eukaryota; kingdom Metazoa; phylum Arthropoda; class Insecta; order Lepidoptera; family Papilionidae; genus Papilio; species Papilio phestus. The sequence continues at coordinate 19,946 of DVQH01000614.1, read as the reverse complement.
GCATACACACACATACAGTGCACTGAGACTGGCGCAGCGTTGGGTACACACGCGGCACTCACCAATGACGACAGACTCAACTCAACTCAAGTGCCAACAACCTGACTCTAGTCTCTACTCTAGTTGCCCTTGCTATAGCTGCTCTACCAACACAAAACACTCAATTCTCTCCTGTTTAATGTCACAGTGCCTCAAAAAGAACACCATTGTCAGTGATCACTAGAAACTTTGGTTGTCTCCTCGGACCCATGAAACAATGCCAATGGCGAGGCCAACTGCGTCACATTTTGTGATTACTTTTGGCCATGAGCCCAGAAGTGAAAGCCCTCTTCAAAGATTTTTTCTTTCATGGAAAAAGCAACAATTCTTATGATAAAAATAGACTTTTAGAAGTGATATTTTTTCCTTCTAGATTTCTAGATTCTGTTTGGCAGTGCTGCTCTAGAATGAAGGTCCAGGCAAGCGCACTTGTTTGTATGGAAAGTTGGCTAGACGATTCTAGTGCACTAGTGTGGAATGAGTGTGCGCGTAACGGCAATGGCGTCGATGGCACTGCGTGCGGGTGCAGTGTCTCTTGCCAGGGAGCATTATCCAGTGTGTGAGGCGGTTACCGCGGTGGTGACGAGCTGCATTGCCAAATGGCACTGCTGCTAGTGGTGTTCATGCCAGTGACGAGGAATAGCTCCATTCCGTGCACTCGCTGGCTGCCGCTACCAGAATAGCAGATCTGTAGAGCGGTGGTGCACGCTCGCCAAGCGTGGCGACCTTGAATTTACGCCCCACTCTGGTGGCGCTTTCGCCCTTCCTCCCTTCTCTATTTGCCCAATTTGGTTGAGTGGCAGCGACAGCCGAGGACGTTGAATTATTGCTCCCTGTGTGACAGATCGGTGGCGCCCCACCAAGCAGCTCGAGGCTCTGGTGAAGCCACCAAGCAACCACTGGGCGCGTCTGGACCATGCACGCATCAAGCACTGGTAGAATTGCTTCTACGCTCAATGAAGCCAGTCACTGGCTCGATTATGATAATCATGCCATCACGAGCAAGCGACTAGACATTCCATTCTTCTCAAAGCGATCCTCTCACTCGTTGACCACCAAGTCGACAGTTGCGTACACAAGTTGGCACCATTGCAGAGCACAATGATGCTCATTGCCAATGCTGGCCATTGTTCACACATTTACAATATCGGTCGCATCACTTGCTATTACAAGCACAAGCAGATGGTGAAAGCTTGCCCATATTCTTCAGCTTTTACCACCTAACAGCATTCTAAATCTACAATAAATATTTGTTTTGATTAACATTTTGGGTGTACAACTTATGAATCGAAGTTTTTATTCCGATAGAGTAACCTTCCTTCAAATCTCAACAAGTGAAAAATACTTTAGCAAGCATAATAATACAAAAACTAGTCATTGAACTTAAAAATAAAATGTCAGTATTTTAGTAATTAGTAAATTGACCCTTTTAGTTTTTACTAGAAGCTGGCAATATTTAATTAACTAATTTATCAGACTAAAAATGTTTTTACTGACCATTTGCAAAGAAAATCTTAAAAATTTGGAAATGTCGACAAATACTGATATTTTACTTATTAAAATGACCAGTTTAATTGAAATATTAATAAAATGTTATTAATATTTACTAATCATTTGTTTACTGACTACATACATAATAATTATTCTTACGATTATTGTGATTATACAATGTAATTGCCTCAAATATTCAAGCATCTAACAAGAATAGAATAATGAAATCTTTAGTTAAACTAGCTGTTAGTTTTAGGAAGGAAGTTGGCTGCAAAGCCGGCCGGTAGATTCTTGTGTGACCGACTGACATGGAGAGCTTGGCGCAGAAAGGGGAGACATGCCGAGCACAAATTGTGCGTGAGGCCGTAAAATAAAAATACTTCTCAAGAGCGAGTTTGTCCATGACCATGAAAAGTGAAGAATGGGGCAAAGGTTTTGCTTTCCAAGGACAAAACTCCAGTGACCTGGGTTACTGGGTGAGACAAACGAGAAGTGAGGGGGGTCGTTGCGTAACTGGTCGAGCTTGAGTGGTACAAGTGTGACCCCTCCCTCGGTCTCGGTAGAAATCTTCCAAGTCACGCTGCGCATGAGGTTTGGGCAGAGCTCGCGGCTCATTCCACTAGTGCGGGAGGCACTCGACTCGTGGGGCCCATGTTGGAAGGCACACGGCTTTCAAGGTCGACTCTGCCATAAATCGACCACCACTGGGTGATGCTCATGAACGCTAGCAGTTCGGTGGAAAAGAACTCGGAAAAAACAAACTGGAATGGTGATTGTGATGGTGGTGTTGGCCGTGTTGCCTGTGCTGCCGGTGCTAGGAGCAATGATGATGCCCGCTACTCTCTCAAAGAGTCATACAAAGTGAAACCAACCAGCACGTAGAACGACAAAGAATGAAAATTTATAGTGGAAGAAACTGGAAACGTGAACGGTGCCTACGCGGGATGGTTACGACATTTCGAGGATGAGTAGTATGACAAGCGAGTAAGAATGTTAATCTCGCACACTACCATATATACTTCATTTAACATAGATGATTTAATTTTAATTTATTAACTACCACCATGATTGGTTCTCAAACTGTTCTATCCGTGTTCAAGGTTAACTACGTTGACGGATCGTAAACTTTGGAACAGGCCACAATTAAACTTTCAGAAATTTCCAATAGACACTGTTTTCATTCTAATTACAAAGAACAAAAACTCTCAGTGTAAGTAAAAACCCCAGAAATGAGTGGATTGAAATCATGTTTACATTTTTATGCCATTTATGCTTATCGACTTGAACTGCCTAGAATTTGTCATAAGATTGACGAGTTAACTGTTTTATACTTAGAATAATAGCCACAAATATCGTTACTTTTGTTTTACTTTACAAGTACTTTTGTTTTCAATTTTTTAAGTTAGTTGACTTCAAATTCAGTTGACATAATTATAATTATAATTGAATCATACATTTAGATTTTAATTACACAAATTGATGGCACTTATGAAGTTCAAATTTCAGTCTAGCTATACAGCATTTCTCAATACATCTACGTCTGTTGCATATCAGGGGGAAACTTACACTAAACATTATTACATGGCGCTAAAGCTCCGTCTTCCTCTTGTAAAAAACGACGACAGCAGCCGAAGTCAAACTCGAGTTATTATAATTCGAAGAGTTATGCACAACATTTGAATCGAATCAGAAAAAGATTCGAAGCATAACAATTAAAGTTAGATTCGAATCGGTGATAAATTCGAATCACAACAACGAAAGTCGGATTCAAATCGGTTAAGCACATTGGAATTAGAATAACTTTTACAGTACAACAAAAAATGACAGAGAACCAAAAATGCCAGAACATAGAAACCCACGAACATACTTTTCATTAATATATAGGAAAATATTCACAAATAGGCGAGGCACAGAATTAAACTTTCTCAAAAATACCATTCTAATCAGTTTAAAAAATAATGATTAAGAGCTCTAATTCCAACTAATTGGCATGCTTCTACCGCACTACAACAACGTTTGGAGGAGAAGCAAACAAATATTTAACACTAAGGTTGAAAATTAGCTTAGCTTACTACTCAATGTGATATATCATAGTATATCATATATATTCTGAGAAACTTCTTTAAAAGTATAGTTTTAGAAAAAACCTTTACCTAAGATACACTGCAAATGAAGTCGCACAAGGTTAGAGATCTCACTAGGTCCGTAAGGCTCCGTGCGCTCAAAGAGTGAACGTTATAATATCAAGTCGTAAGAAATCAATAATAAAAACAACTACATTATTCTAACTTGCATTGTAACCCCTGAATATCTTTGGGTAATTCATTTCTGTATTTATACTAGAATTTATTTTAAAATATTCTCTTTTAATATTTTTTATATGTTAATCACAAATATATAATTTAAAATAATTAACATTTAAATTATAGTTAGCACCCGACCAGAGGTCGGTGGGTAGAGTGACTAAGATCAGGGTGATCATTGATCAATGATGTTTATTATGAAGTTATCTACAGTATGATATAATGGTGTGCGTGTTATGTCACGGTCAAAGCCCATTCACAGAGGTCATAACGCGGTGACACGTTATTGCATCGCTGTATTATTCTAATTAGAGAAGAAGTAGTCAATTAGATATGCTTACTAGAACCAAGTTAGGAGTTTTCTTTGCTTCTCTAACTATAGGGCTCATCACGAAATATTCCCGTTTGTTTTTGCAATTCTGGAACTCCGGACATTGACTTTCAGTATCAACTTGTTTTTATTTTTCTTCTATGTTGCCCCTACTCCCCATGGTGCAACATAAGCTGGTTAATAAAAGAAAGCCAACTTTTTTTATTATTTATCATGTAGTGGGTCGATTTTTGGGTTCATTTACCTGAGATTATTGTTTGTTTCAAAGTATATAGCTTAAAATGTCAATTAATAGAACGCTGTAATTAAGCAATGTTTAGCAAATGAAGTATATGTACAGCTCGTTAATTAGCTGACTTTGGTATACATGTGCATGTGATCTTCAATATATTCTAAATGTTCTACAGATTCAGAAAAAATGTATAGGCAAAGAAAAACTGGTAGGTCAAGACTGGTTTTCTGCGCCAGCTGTTCAAACAGTTTGCGCGGAAATGGTCTACCTTGATGTTAGTGTTAGCAAACAATTGGGATCCGATTCTCGTGTGGCACATCTGCGACCGTCTACCATCGGGAGAATACAAATCTTCAATGAAAATGCAAACTCACAGAGGTTACATTGTTTCAAGTTTCATTGAAACACTCAACTGATTTTGATTGGTTAAAGGTGTCGCACAACTGCTTGCGTTCGATCCGAGCATCGATTAGTGACGCGTGCAGAACGTTCAATCCGTTAAACAAGCTTTGCTTTATTCTGATTATCAATGATTTTGTCACCCGTGCAGAAAAAACAACAATTGCATTTGAACTCTCGCGTTGTATTGTTCCAAAGACCCGCTTTAGTTTACGAGCAAACTTTTTTTAGGAAGCACGTTCCACACACTATGCCACTCATATTATTTCACTCGACAATTTTTCTCATTAATTTTTCGCATTTTTAATTTATCTTACATCGTTCATGTATAAGTGTCAAAATTAGTTAAATTAACGCTTCTTTTTTCTTTATTTATCTGCAATTTAAAATAAACTCCCTGAGTTTTAAAGAGTTTTATTCCTCATTATTATATATTTAAAATATAAACGATTTTACACAGAGTAGGCACAGTTCAAGAATTTTATGTGTGACACAAACGCCATTTATTTGGATTATAATGTGGCCATTATCGATTTGTTTTGGTAAACTTGGAAACTTTTTCTGGCTTTTTCCCTAGTGCATTCAGCATACGAAATAGAATAATGATTGTGCTTGTGTGTGTTGTAATCTCTCATATCTTTCTTTAGATTGATTTGCTCGCTCGTGCATAGATAGCACTCATTGACCTTGATCCATGTCAGATGGATGATTTATAATTTCGAGTTGTAAGCACATATAAATAAGAACGATCCTTTTTAGCAAAAATTTGTAAAAATTTTTGAAAATAAAACGCATATGGTGATGGGAAAACTAAAATTAGTTGAGAAAATGTGTGTGTGTGTGTGTGTGTGCGAAATGGTCGCTAACCTCTACGCCAGATGACACAAATGTGCTAGAGAGAAGGATTGTTGATCTCGACTTGATTGGATAAATTCTTAGGTTGCAGTGATGGTGATCACCAACTGGCATTCACGGTGGCGATTGGCATCCCTGACAGACCGTAGAGTTGGCTCACTTGGTGTGACACGCAACGGTCGAGTCTAGCGGGTAAGCTAGTAATGGATGCGGTGCGGGTCACCTTGCTGCCATGTGATTCCCCCTCCTCTCTCCACCCTTGAGCCTCCACCCCTGCCCCGCCTGGACGCACTCTCACTATTTCCTGCTTCATTCATCATGACCTCGCTCAGTGGTCGTCTATTGACACTTTCCCTCTCTGTGGTCATTCCCTCCTTGCTCGCGGCTGGCTCGACTGCCCTACCTGGTCTCCTCTATGGCACACTGACTAATTGTGCTAGTGAGCCTGGCAAGTGACCTCCGTAATCAAGTGGTCGCTTCGCCACTGCCGCGCCATCTTCATCTTTTCGTTTGGCTCGGTCCATCTCAGGTGGTTTGTTTGAGCGTCTCACTCACTCATGTCTTCCAGTTTGCACAACTTGCCAGCCTCAAACCTGTTTGCCCAACTTGGCATTCTCCTTAGCTTTCTTTCTCCGTCACTCTTGCTTTTACCTAGCGATGATAATGACGATGATTGGGCTGGTGAGTGAAGCGAATCGCTTGGTGGTGAGAGCAACTTTCACTGATTTCACTTTTTGCCCCCTCATACATACCCTCCTCCCATTGCTACCTAGTTGTTGATTCTCTTTCTTAATTTTGTTTTATTCTTTTTATCTCTCTTTCTCTCTGTCAGAGATTGTCTCTATGTACATGACCTTTCACCTCTACGGAGCTACAAGGCAGACATGGCGTAGCCTCTTAACAAGTCTAGCCTGGCGTCTAAGCTTGCATGCACGGCCGCATCAACTGACGAGAAGTGTGTTTCATGGTGCGCAAGTCACCTGCAGGCTGGCTAGCTGGCTAGCTGGCATTGGCACGCGAGCACTAACTCACTTGTCTGGCAGCCATTATGCAACCTAGATGGCAGCGACGCATCAGGACATCTCGCGCCACAATGCTAATGACTGTTGCAATCTGCTTTCCCTACACTCGCTTTAGACCATCGACAGTAGAGGCTTAGTTTGGTCATCCATCCCGAGTGATGTCTGCACAAGTAAAGCGACCACCACAAGGAGTATCGGCAAAACATAAGCAATAGATGTGTGTGCGATGCTAGCGTGCGCACACTGAGGCGCAGACAACTAGTCACGAGGAAGTCCTAACTAAGCCTTACTCGTCCGCAGGGTGAAAGGTCATTGTATGGTGACTCGCTTGTTTGATTCTTTCACCAGTTAGTCTAAGCTGGCAAAAAGTTTTCTTAATGCTAATATATGACTCTACAGAGATCATTGAAAGTAAAATTATTTCCATCAATAAGTTTACAAGTAAGAACATTATGAGAACAATTTGGAGTTTGAAACATATTTATGAAAAAAACAAAAATCAAAGAAGTTTTTCTTTTGCAGTCAGCAGTATTGTTTTTGGAATTCAACTCATATCAGTAGTAGGTAAACAACTTTGATTTGGTGACTGGGTTTGACAAAAAGCTGAATTTCGTTTTCTCTCTCCCTCTCTTAATCCATGTTGTCGCAGATGTAGTTGATCAGAGAAAGAGAGAGAGAAAGAGGAAAACATGTTCCAGCAATAATTAGGTTGATTTAATGTTGTTAGCATGAAAATGGTGGACAGAGCCCAAACTGGCAGTGAGAGCAGATATCACGCCACCCGTACCAGCAGTATCTATCGGTGTCAGAATCAAGGTCGCGCGTGTCCCCTCCCAAACAGGTTTTCCGAGTGAGTCTAATCCGCTATAATTGCTCACCTCACGAGCCAAGTCTCATACCAGAGTCTGCTATTCCACCAGACCATCTCGTCCACAGGGTGGAACGTTTTATGATTTTTTCCAGGTTAATTGAACTTTGACATTTTATTGTTTTGATTGTTGCTCGATGACTAGTGATTGTGCGTGACAGTATAATAATGTTTCTAACTTTTTTGGCTCAATTTATTAGTTTTAAGGAATACCTTAAAATAGATTTTCTATTTTCTTGTGAACTACTACCAAACTAGGATTACGGTAGAATCACCGAGCAAATGTATCCAATTATATCGGTCGTATAGATCTATACCTTTAAAGGTGAAAAACGTTAAGTCGTGTTATTTCAAATGTAATAATGGCAAATACAGAAATCTAGAGAAAAAAGAAAATGAATGTTTTGACTAATTTTTTAGAAAACAAAATTTTCAGTCAGGACTGAAACCATTTTTGTTTATTTTTGGGGAAAGTTTACAAAAAACTTTCGCTCCATAGTATAAAACTAACATAAAATCACAAATCTATTGTCAATGCCAATGTGAGTAGAAAGACTAGTTTATGTCAAAGTTGAGAAAAGAAAATTTTTATCTAGGCCAGTGAGCCAAGAAAAGCTTTAGCAAGAAAGTGCATTAGCAAAGCTACCGGTTAGGTGGAGAAGTTGAGTAGGACGAGTGAGAACCAAGTTGAGTTGCGTGGTATCGAGCAACCAACTCAGTTCCGCTCAAAATGGCTCGTTCTGTCACGATCCAACAATGCTATCTCACTATGTTTACTTGCCAGCCTTACTCAGCCATTTTCAACATTGAATTCTACTTTCTTAACTCTATGCATACAAAACAGAAAAAAGTGTGCACAAACTAAAAATAGTGCAAAATGTTAATTCAATTAGTTAATCCAAATAACTGTTATTAAAAATATATTAAATTGAAAAATCATATGTAGTATTGTAATAATTGAGAAGTTAATAAAATATTGATTTAGTACGAAAAGGTCTTTACTGGTCTGGTTGACCTGGTCTAGACTCTAGCAGTTTTTTAATAGTAAAAATGGTTTCGGCTGTTCTCTAGTTTTTAAGCGAGTATTTCAATTGTTTTCTCTTTGGATGGTTATTTCTTTATTTCGACTAAACCTTGGCTTAAAAGTATGAATACTAGCAAGATAATGAGGTCTTAAGTCTCCTTAACTTTTATTGTTTTGATCTTTTTATAAGAGATATGACAACACAGTTCACTTCAATCAGTTAATGAATTTTCACAAAAGCATATCTTTTAAGAGTTTGTTCATTTGGTTCAATTTTAGGTATGCAGTAAAATGTATCGAGCACTACCAGTAGCAATTAGAAAAGCTGGTAAGAGGGCAAACTGAGTTAGTAGGGCAGAAGGAGCTGCCAGTGGCGGTAGAAGGAGAATTGGTGCGCGCGCAAATCGGGAGTTCACCCATTCTGGGTGAGGGTTGACCGAGCGACCGAGTTCGGCACAGGCCATGCGCCATGTCCGACTTAATGCCACCGCGCTCCAGCCAAATTGAGGTCTTTGTTATTCTTGCCCTCTCTGGTCTGGCTGATGATCACTGTCGGGCGTCTGATGGCACGGGCCAATGTTCTCCTGTGTCGAGTTCGTACTTTCGTTTCTAGCAATACTTTCTAATTGATCAAGCTTTCTAAGATTATTCCATTTAAACCTATCAAAGAGAGGGAGAGAGAGGAAAGAGGAGAGAGAGAGAGAGAGAGAGAGAGAGAGAGAGAGAGGTCAGCATAGTTGGTATTTATAAAAAAAGATACCAACTCAAAGTTTATTTGTCATGACCACCTTGTCCCAATCGACCATAAGGACAAAAACAGAATGTTCTGTGGAAAATATTATTAATCTCCTTAGGCACTTCAGTTGGGTTGCTTAGGCACGAGTCTCTAGCACCAGCTGTACTAATCTCGAGATCTAAAGCTGTTGCCTCGCAACTTAGCAAACCGACGTCATTGCGAGGCTGCATCTGTAGTTGCTATAAATCAATCGCTAAGAAGCTCACACGCGCTACCAGTGTAAACTTCCATTACATTGACCCTGTCTGATAGAGTCACTTGGCGTACGATAGCATCAGGCGGCGAGCTCATCAACCAACTTGGCTCCATTCCAGATATGAAGCAGACCAATTTGATGACTTTAAGGCCCTTGAATCGGTCAGCCAGTTATCCACTTTGCTTACCACTCGAGTGTATACGTTAACCGATAACATTAAAAAATGATTTTTGTAAGTTCGATCAAACAAACCACCGTAGAAGAGTAATCTGCAATAGGCCACCTCTCGTCCGTACGTGTGTGCAATCATCCTGTGCACCAGATATCATTGGGGTTAAACAAGAAAGCCATGCGCGGTGAAGTAGCAAGCATCACAATTCTGTTGAATTGATGCACGCACAGGGAATCACTATCAAGTGCTGATCCAGGCGCGTCCTGTCCTAGTTTTTCTCTCATGCCTTTGCAAGCAACGTGAGGCGCTTTGCCACACTGTTACTACTGTGATGTTGCCACAGTGCCACCGATGGTGAGTGGCACTCAACGGAGTTCTCTTAGGTTTGTAGGTCACCACTCTCGGTACCCGCAATATTCCACGCTATCCTTGACGCGTTCACACCAATTGATCCTAACTAAATCAAACTGTTTGGTGGCAAGACTAACAAAACTGCCGTCACTTTCATCCTGCAATTTAAAAACACACTGAGAATTCAACTTTAAAACCCATGTTAAACACTATTTAACTATTTCGACAACCGTAGCCCACTAGCCGGACTGGGTGCTGCAAACGTGCGGGGTTACACTGTAGCATCAACCACAATCCCAAGAACACTTTCTGTAAATGACCTCTCAAAATAAAAGTTGTACCAAACGAAGCTAGGCCTTTCATGAAAAACGTACATATGATTTTGAACGAATGTTTCGAATAATAAAAATTTGTTTAAAATTGTGTGTTTACCAGCATTTGTTTCAATAAAAAGCATCCTAATTTGATTCAAAGTATGCCACTTAGTGCATTTCCGTAGAGGTGCAAAACTCCCCAAAATGTGCCAAACTCCTGAGAGAGTGGGACAAGCGAGAAAGAAGTGCTCCGCATTGATCACGCCTCGGCTTATCAATCGATGTCAATTGAGCTGTCGCTCCACTCACCGGTTGCCCTCTTATAACCCAGTTGTCTAACAGATTCTCTCTTGCTCTCTTTCTGGTAGTTGACCCAAACTGTTATTCAAATAATAATCTACTTTGATCACCAGAGTAACACTATCACAAGCAAGCATAGCAACTGGCTTGAGCAAGAGTGAGCATAGGCATCCAGAGATTGATTTAAACCTCCCGCTAGTGGTGATGATCGTAAAGCGTGCTCCGATGGCAATGGCATTTTCTCACTTACCAATGATGAGGGTGATGATATATGGCAGTTGATTGGAGGCATTCTGTAACGGTAAATTTTACATTGCCAAACACTCTAATTACACTTCGACATCACTCTCCTCACCCTCACTCTCTAGTGTCTTTGCCCTCTAATCTGAGCCTGGCCTTGGCAACACTATTACTATACTAGCACCGATCACACTCTACTCTATTTTTTAACATATACACTCTGCCAGGTACTAGATTTGAGATCGTACCACTTAGAGGTTCATGTTTTGCGCTACCACGATCAGAAAACTGGCTGGGCACTTTTTGAATCAAGTTGAACTTGTCATCAGCAGCAGAGAATTTTATTTTTTCTAAATTATAAACCTATAGTAAGAAAGACAAATAAAACTTTCTCACTTGTTTTTCTCGTCTCGGCTGACAAATCGATTGGGGCAAAATGGCAAAAACACAATCCAAGTGGCAAAGACCCTAGCCCCTCTAAATCAACCTGCTTTTTTCACCTCAACCCTTATTATGTAGTTTTTAAATTTAGCTAAAAACAAACAAGTCATGCCATTCTCTCTTTCTTAATTTCTAATAAAAATAAAAGTGCAACGCATTAAAAACAAGAGAAGGCGTGAGAAAAGGTTAATAACTCGTACCTAAAACGCAAACGCTTCAAATATGCTTCAACGTATAAATGTCAAGCTATACGCTTTTTATTATAATTTATTATAAAATAATGACAAAATATTAATAGTTTATTTTTTTACAATTTTTCCTCTAAAATTTAGAATCTAGAGTCTAGTACGTAGAAGTAATATAAGTTTTATGTGGAAAGCAACCATAATCGTTCATCATTGAGTTGCGTTTATTCAGTTATTTGAGTTTGAATTAACAATTTACCTCTAGCATTAGTACAAATTATCATAGAATTACAAACATAAAGCCTTTTTTAAAAAAATGCTTAATTTACAAAATAAAAATAAAATGAAATTCACATACAGTGAAAATAGAAGTGCTATACAGATATACAATCATAGAAATTAATTTGATAATAAAATTCCATTCGAACTACTTGGATTTGTCCTTTTGATTGTGGCAACCTACTCGAAACTGTAGGGCTATAAAAATTCAAAGTCAAATTGACACTCCGGATGTGTAATTGAGGGAGGAGGAAAACGTTTGAGAAGAGTCTAGGCAAAGGGTAACAATGGTGCCCTGGGCACTGCAGTGAGTGGCCCAGTGGCACTGATCGGTCCGATTAGTGGGGGCACTCATTGAGAAAAAGGTCTATTGCGAGTTGCGCGTGCGGAACTCAACTCATACGCGTGTTGAAACAGCTTGCGTGGCTACTAAGCTACTACTCGTTAGTATGCGGTTTGAGTGGTAAACGGTATCTTGGACCGGGCCATATGACGGTCTACAAACGGCAGGTGGTAGTACAGCGCTCCTCGCTGACCAGTCCACCTGAGTGACCTCGAAACACTCACGCTCCACTGTACAACTCTTTAGCCGCCATTGTTAGACTACTCGTTCGAGAGGCTCATGCTAAGATTTGCTTGCGTGCAAAGCAAAAACAAAGCATTTTGTTGCAAACTTGAGTTATTTTTCTCTGGAGGAGCAATAAAACTCAAAAACAAACTCTACACTTATTACTTTCTAAGAGATTTATAATATTTTCATAAGAACAAATAGTCAACTTTTCTTAAAATCTAGCATAGAAAAAATTAATAAACAAAACCTAACCAAGAACTAAAAACTAAACACTGATAAAGTCAAACTAAAGTCAAATTTAAAGTGTCCGAGTGCAAACGTACTGGTCTGATAAATTGACATGTGCTCAAGATAAGTCTCTTAGACCAAAATTTATTTACTACAGACAATCAACTTTTAACGCAATTTTAACTAAACACCCTTCAGTAACCCTTCGGTAACCAAGTAACATTTTGGTTTATGCAAAAATAACAAGAATATTAGCAACAAATGGGTTTTCGAATTTGATATGTTGTTTTCTTACTTTTGATAATTATCTTTTATAGTAGATATTATCTATTAGACAAGTTCTACATATATTACTTCCAAAAAATAGCATACATTTTAGTTATGTTGGAACTTAACTATGTGTGGATTGTGCTTTTGTTATTGACCTTTTCATTCAAAAATAACTTATTTAAAAATACAAAAAACTAATTGATGAGAAGATTGCAACTTACTATAGTTATAGACAAAACTTTTCACACACAGTCTTATTAGAATGCAATTAGTTTGGCGAATCAATTAGAAAAAAAACCTGTGGAGTGTCGGCAAAACACTCTTATCTTGGGTTTCCTATTTATTCACTATACCTGTTTGTAGAGAGTTCTTTAACTGATAGTGAAAGTTTCTGAGTGAGATAAAATATACACTCGTGAATTTTAATCTTCAAAATATTCATATAAAAATAGTAACTTGTGCTCGACCAGCGACAGCCGGCCGGCAATCCAGAGAGGTAGTGTGCTACCATGAGTTAGGCATCGTCTTTCACCGTCATCGTCGCCACCTTGACCTTCAAATTGAGCTCGGCGACTCACTTCAGACGGAGCCGGGCGAGTGAAGCATGCAAGTGGGTGCATTTCGCATTGTTTCCCTTGATCGCGTCTGGCGTGTGGCAGCCATCTCAGTGAGATCAAGTGGGCTTACAAGTTCGCAGCGCGCAACACTTCACTGTTCCTTCTTCGTCTCACAACTGGCTTCACGCTCCACCCTGTCGCGCCTTGGTCGTCGAATCGATCAAGATACCCTCAAAGCTTTGGAAGTGGGACTGACTGACAAGAAGGACTGAGAACAAATTCCTCAATTTTGAGCTTTGTGAGTTCTACTGGTGGTGACCCGTTTGGCGATGGCAATGCCAGTGGTGCGCTCCATCGGCATCATCTGTCTTGACGAAGGTCACACTACTATCGCCACGTGGTCTCACTCACTCTCTCAGTGGTTATCCTTTTTTGCCAACTCCTGCCAGCCATCTCTGCCTCACGCACAGAGGCATACACGCACACATAGACACTCTCTACCCATCTGTGCCGCCAGCGAGTCTCATTTCTACCACTGGCTTGTTTACCATCCAATCAAACCTTTCTCTCACTCACTCTCACACACTCTCCATTCAATTCCCCTGCGCCAAGGTCAACCAACCTCTCACTCACTTGCGAGTGACTCGCTTTATCATCCCCACTGAGTGACATCGGCACAGCAAAGTTTATCGGTGCAAATACCAGCGGAGTTGAGCCTGGCTCACTCGCTCGCTTGCGCTAATCTATTCCTGGCTTACACTACCACCACTAATGAGCGAGGATGATCGAATGTTATGTTCGAAGTGAGAGTTTGTGCAGACTTCAGCTATCCCGCGGGCTACTACTAAAGGTCACTGAGCGCCAATACGATTGGGACGCGTCCAAATTTTAATCCTTTGCTGCCCGAGGCTCCCAACTGAGCAATGCTTGTGTATGCATTCTCACTTTGTCCCTTGTGTGCCTCACAGCAAGATCTACTGACGCTCTCTATGCTTAATTGCATTAGCCATAGGTTCTTTCTTTCTCTACTCTTACATTTGTATAATATTTTTATGGCAGCGACGAAAGAGGAAAGGTGGAAAAATAAATGTTTACAATCTAGGTTCATCGCTATTCTTTCTTTCTCTTTCCTTGCTGGTATCTTTGCGCTAAAGATGGCTGCCTGTGCTGATTTGTTGTGATCTTGATTTATGAGTCAACGCGGGATTAAATTCTTTTGAATAAAATTAAGCATGCAATATGAAACCCATCTTAAAGCAATTAACTTGGTTATAGTCAATAGACATTAAAATATTTGCGATGAATGATGATGATAGGCAGTGAAAGTGGGTGAAAAGTGAGCTCACCATTCAAGCCAATGACATCTGTTGATTGAGTGTAGCGTGGTGCTCGTGACACTACTGACCTGCTAACCCCTTGGACTAGTCGAAATACTAAGTGAAAACTTGCAAAACACCTTTGAAAACTTTCATCCCACTTACCATCTGGGTCTTTTTATTGACACGCGCACATGTCGGAAATCAATCACACACTAACCTACTGATAGAAAAAGAGAGAAGTATTGAAGAGAGAACCCTACGCAAATTGCAATCAAAACCATCATGACCTTTGGTCCTTCCAGATGTTAGCCCATTAGAGAGCGAGAGAGACTGACCTCAAGCCGCCAAAGAGATGAACTAGCAAACAGTAGGATGTGTAACTAATCAGTCTGGTGTCACAGTTTGTTTTTTGTAATCACTGTAGCCGCCAGAGTGGTCTACAATTTATCATTATAAATGACCAAGTGCAATAATTGTATCAACGCAAAACTAACCTTGATTTAGATTCTCTAGATTCCAATTGTCAATTGATGTCATTGATCAGAGATTGATATTGATTAGTATATGCAATAGCAGGGTCATTCGAGTTGCGCCTCACAATCACGCCTCACCCTCCTTACGATCAACGCATAAACTAACTTGCACTCTAATCTCGTAAGTTGGTTGCCTGATCAGCAGAAATCACGCTCACTGCGCGTCAGTCAGCAAACCAACGGGTTTAGTCAGAACATTTGCATTACTAAACCTTGAATCTTGTTGGCTTCATCATAGTAAGTTCAAATTTTAATTTATGGTTCATGTAAGCGTATCAAGTGAAATTTTCTAGAGGGTAATTAAAAGTAGCACTTGGAAAGTGTGCGTTAGTTCATCAATTCAATATTGGCACCAATTGGAAATTGTCAAATCAAACGTGATTTAACTTATAAATATTTAAAAACTTTATAAATCAATTTAAAATTCAAATGTTTAAATAAAATGTAACTTTTGATTATTAAACATAAATTAAAATTTTATTCATGTTTAGCAATATTTCCTTTATACTTAGCAACCGTGTGTTATCTTTCAGAAAACTTCACTTTTAGCAAATCAAACAAGGTGTTCTCTTCATGTTTTTACTATCCAATTTTCAAGAAGCAAAACAAAGTTATATGATAGCTAATAACCAATTACACAAAAAGTATAAATAGCTTTGAAATCGATCTGTTTAGGTGAGGTTGTTTTATAATATCTAAAAATCAGAGTAAATTTGCAAAGTGAAACTTGGTATATTTTCGTCCTTGATCATCGTTTGGAATCAGTAGAGAGTTGCCTGTGTCGCTTTGCTCTTGATCTCTGTGCCTTCTCAACTCGGTTAGTGTCTCGTTATGTTTATGTTTCAGTGTGTCTATGGGCGACAAAGACGATGGTGGCACTCAAGTTAGTGCGCAGGCAGCATCTAATCGATTAGAGGAAAGTGTCTGCAGTGATGAGCTTGTCTGGCTGGTGCCGGTCGGTGCCTCTCGTCGCTGTTTGGCCTTGTTGCTCTTGTTGCCGCGGACACACTAGCCACACCGAGCCTAATTCTCAATCCTCCACCATCATTTTCACTACTACTACAAACTTATTAAATCTGTTCTTGTTATTCACCTCTTCTTCTGCCATGAAAACCTAACGCGAGCCATGCTATTTTGCTACACCAACTTGACAACTATGACTTCTTCAAATAAAACTTTGATGAAAACATTTAGCTGAGATTGCTTGGATTTGTAAAATTCAATTTTCTCGTAGACCGACATTGAATCGATGGGTGTACTGAAGTTAGCGGTAATATTTTTAAATCGTGCTTGCCGAGTGCATGTGTGTGCATTGCGAAAAAAATGTAGCAGAGAGAGAGAGAGAGAGAGAGAGAAGGAATGACATAGCCTCGTGCAGTTGATACGACTAGCACCGGCTGGATGGCATTGAGGACATACTCGTACTTGGCGCACTGTCAACCAGCTCGTCACTTCACTCACGCTCAAATTGTGCATGAGATGATACGAGCAAGATTGAAGCCATCGACATTGGTGCGCCACTGTCAACAGGTACCTCCCATAACCCAAACTCTCTTAATGCACTTTGCGTTCCAGTCCACTTCTCAATTTACTCATCGTACGCGCTCGATAATTCCTGATAGGCCTTGAGTGTTGGTAATTCATATTCAATCCTGCAATTCATTTGAAAAGAGTTAACTCGCGCTGAGGCGTGCTTCATGCATGTACATACCCAGACAATGCAAAAATAGCATTCAGCAAGCTGTAAAATGCATGTTTGCTGTTAAAATTGCTCTCTTATCAGTTAGTTAGATTTATATTATTCCTAACAATCAATTAATCAAATAGATAAAACAAGATATTCTATTCTAACATTTTACTGTCGCAGTATTGTAACGCGCAACTTTCACATTGGAGATAATATAAAGAAATAAACAAAACTCTTGAAAAATAACTGTAATTGGCTTTATCTAGTTTGATTTAGACGAGGACTAGAAAATCTAGACAATATGAATGGACTTTGGAATCTACTCAAATTTTTATTGCTTAATTGGTTCATTAAAATCAATCATTGATCAAAGAAATAAATTGTTAATGTCGTTGTTAAAAGTAGCAGTTTTTCTTTCCGACTCTAACCGAATTTATGAGGTGTAGTTCATTGCGCGTGTCTGAGTTTGTCACTGTAGACACTGATCTGGTGACTAGCCAAATATTCGAGAAGTAGATTTGTAGTAAACAAATAGAAATCAATGGCACCAAAGAGATGTTAGTGATGTCTTCGGGTGATTGTCTGGCTCAACACTACGGTGGGTCGTCGTCATCATGGTTTGCCTGTCTGTGTCGCTCAATGATGAGTGGTATCATTCATGCTAGCATCGAGCCAGAGCATCTAACCAATGCAGCTATGTTGCCATGAGCGCACTCGTCACAATCCAATGTCAGCTTGGTGCAGGCAATGGAATTTGAGCCTAGTCGAGTCGAGAGTAATTCTTACTATGTCTGTTTATTCAGTCAGGTGAGAGTTTATTCAAATGAGAATCTTTTTGGCATTCAATTTCCATTTTACTGTTGCTTTTGCGCAAACACCATCTAGTTATAAAAGTAAAAATAAGAGTAAAACATTGCAAACCTTTGGTAAAATAAGTTTTCAATTTATTTTACAAAAAAACATAAATTTTAATAAGATACAATGAATATTTATAAAAATTGTAAGTCAGGCTTCGTCTTGGTATATAACATATGGTACTCAATGAACGTTTGCTAATCTGTAAAATGTTTTTTTCAATAATTGTTTAAAATAGAGTATGTCTGGAAATTTGAATTTCGATTGTGGATATTTCTCTTAATTAATTTAAAAATGCCGTTCCCAAACACGGTACTTGCTAGATTTTTCATTGTGATTCACAAGATTGCAATTTATTTTCGTGCAAATGTCACTTGTAAATCTATCTTTTTTCGTATATTCGTCTCCGTATTTCGGTCAATTGAGGTGAATAACGCGTGCTGTCTCGGTAGGACGATCCCTGTTTTATGGTCCGCAAATTGGTCACTTTGGCGTCGATTTGCATGGCTCACAATAGTGGCCAACTGCAAGACTGGATAGTTTATGGCTACCGGGGTGAGCGGTGGCACTAGCGAGCCATCGAGTAGTCGGTGCCACTGGTCATCGGAGCACCTTGCACGCGTCAACACTAGTTGAGCACGTGCTCACACTCACATTGTCAGCATCGTGTTTGTTTAGCATGCCACTGTGGGTTGGGTGCTTCTATCACCCAAACTGATGGCTACTTCGTGACACATTCATAGCTATTTCGCCAGACATGCTCGTCTCGCTACTCACGACTGGACCTGCAATCGTGAGTAGTTTCTTTTTTTCGTATCATTAACTTGTACGTTGTCCCATTGACCAGTGGTCACTATAGTGTCCATCTGGTCTTGGTGGCGGTGGTTGCACAATCTGTTAGCACCTTGTTAAGCAAAACTCACGCGCAACGCTCCGGAAATGTCTATTGGCCGCGAAACTATTGTACCTCGCCGCGCACAGTGGCACTTTGCCAACAATTTGTTCCCCCCACCCTAGGGTCCTGCTCTAATTGCCTAATGATGGACTTTCTATTTTTGGAGATCTAAAGCTTTTTCACTTTCTCACCATTTTATACGGCAAGCGTACAATATTTCTGAAAATTCATACAGACAATTGTTTTTTAAATATATTTCTTATTAAGTTCTTTGTTCCAAAATTCATTTATAATCAAATTTAAACAAAAACAAATAAAATTATATTATTGAATTAAATTTCCGAGTTTATTTAAATGAATTATTAATCCATGATTTATAACATTAGGAGAAAGTAGGATTTGATGCAATGACAAAGAAGAATGGTATCCCAAACTTTTTAATTTGGAATTCCATTCCAGAGTAATGCCCGCTTTGCTGGTCAATGACCTGCTTTGTAGTCTGAAATTTGCTAACCAATATAATCTGCGGTTAGTGATGGTTTGTGTTAATTATCCACCAGGAAACGTTAGCGTAAATAGTTTTGCATCGCACTACTGTGTTTTGGTTGGGTAAAAAGTTAACTTGTTTTTTGACTAAAATGCTTCATATCATAAGCGAAAAATACAATAATAAACACTAAACATAAATAACAAAAAGTTATTTATATTTCTCTATATTCTCTATTTATGATATAAACATGTTTTTAAAAGTTCTTTACAACTTTTTCATTTTTAATAAAATTAAGGTTGTGTGCAATTGAAAGCTTGCATTACATGAGAGGGTGAGATTTAATTTGTCTTGGCTGCACTCTTGTGTCATGTGTATTTCTTTGCGTTTCCTCTCTAGATCCCGGTAAATTTGGTCACGGGACCTCACTTTCTCTTTCTTCCCTCTCTTCTCTCGTGACTCAGTGACCGATTGAAAGTGAAGTGACACAGAGGCCCAATGCCACAGTCGGTGTGTACCCTCTTGCTTTCCCTCGTTTTCACTTTCTTTCAAGACGCACACACGGTAAGTTTCGACCATCTGTCCAGCTGCCAGCGTGCACTCCAATCGTCTTTATGGCTCTCGTATGCAAGCTGGGACCGTGAGCCTCACCTTTCAAAGAGAGAGAGAGAGAGAGAGAGAGAGAGAGAGAGAGAGAGAGAGAGAG
>DVQH01000613.1:0-20680 GCA_018231625.1 Papilio phestus | reverse complement strand
GACAGACAAGTATGTGACAACAAAAGGAGACTACCACAGATGAGATATCGTGACAGTGAGTGTAAAGTGAGGGTAGTACAGGGATGACTTTCAGCATCTAGTTTTTAGCTCTCCTTTGCCCCGAAAAAAGTTGAAATTAGGTCTAGTTAATTTACCAAAAAGCAGTTGATCAGAGAAATGCCCACAACTCTCAAAACCATCTTATTGGCATTGCAAAGTGAATCAACACAGTAAAGTGCCATTCACTTGTAGGGCTCACACACACTCTCGGATTCGCAAGTTTGTAGAGACAACCAACTTGCCAAGTGAATCAATTAAACAACCCAGACAGTTTTAAAACGTTCTTGAAATATGTTAAAACGTGCTTAATTTATCAACAACTCATTGTATTACCTAGGGATCGCAGGAAAAGCCAACCCTAAAAGAAAGTTTTTAAAAAACGTTACTTTGATTGTGCTTTTTAGCAAGAAACTTCATAGAAACTCTCCTATGTTTACAATGCTTCTCTGTTATCTTTGATAAAGATTCATATATAACATTGTTTATGTTTATAAGTTTAGTATTACTTAATTACAAATTGTATTACAAAAAGTATTAAAATTAGCAAAATAATTTATTTATCTATACTAAACTAGATTAGTACTTTTATATTTATTTGAACTGTTCTGCGTATGTACAAAGGAATTTATGTGAGAGTATTACAATATAAATAAACAATGTTTTCTTTTGTTTATTTTTTAGTCACACAACTTGAAATAGTAAGAGACTTGATACAAACTGTTCTTTGGCCTAGAAAGCTTTAATGTGTCTGTGTGTCTACGCTGACTTGTCATTGAATTCCGGTAAAGTAATTTGTAGCTTTTAGGAAAAGCAATAGAAAACGTTTACTATGATTTATTAAAAGAAAAAGTCAGTGGAGAGAGTGGGACTTAAAGAATCGAAGAACAAGGTAAATTGTAAGTGAAACATCCAATTGAACTTTTGGTTTTTCAGACACTTCTTAGGGACAAAACTAATTTACAAGTTTGTCTGTCCTGTGTTGGTGACTGTTTGCCCTACTGGCTTTCTCATTCTTTCTTGGTAGGTGCAATTGCTAGAATGCACCAATTGTTTTAGATGCACTGCAACACTGGACTACGGAAAGCAAACCTATAAGCATCAAAGATAGCAAGCGCCAACTTTGGCATCTTTTTCTTACAATTTCAACCTCTTGTTTGTTTCTTTTGTGTCTAGATGAAGTCACTTTTCAACTCTTTTTTTACTTTTTCTTCTTGGTTGAGTTCACTTTAATTATAATGGTTTCTCTTTTCTAGCATTCATTTGGTTCAATTTGAAGCCATCAATGTCAAAAATAGAAACCGAACAAAATTCTGTGATCGATTTCATATATTATAATAATCATCATATAACTTTTATTTTGAATTGTATTGCATGCAATGATCATGACAATCAATTGATCATCAGTGTGACTTTCTCTCTCTTTCTTTTTTAAAAAACTGGTTACCATAGTTGTTGTTGTTACCATTCATAATAATATTAGTATGAATATATTCTATAGTATTGTAGATAATCTCATTGGCCATTATGCTTATTGGGTCTGTTGCATTAGTGTAGAGAATGTGGTGTGTTGTTGAACGCCAGTTTCATTTTTGCTCGATTCACAGCAATGGCCAAACATTGAATGTGATGACTCATCATCATTGATGAGTGATCTGCATTGCCAAGATCGACAAGAATACCCATTTTTGAATTGATTTACTTCTTTTTGTGTAGTCAAATTTAAAAAATAAATATATTTACTTTGTGGAGTACATAATAAAAACGGGTTTATAATATAAAGAGGAATTATATTATTATAATAATAAAATAGGCACTCTTCCTCTCTGGCTTTCTGTGAGTGTTTTAAAGCAAGGGAAGCGATTGTTTGGCAATAGTGAAATGGATTGTGTTGTGCCTTGTGACCGCATCACACAACAATGGACAATGTTGGCGATGATGTCACTCGCAGTTGCACGATAACCAAGCTACATGGACTGGCTGACCCCGACCGACGGATATCGAATAGGCAAATGAATCACTAGCTGTGCTTGATGCTGAGTAGCAAAGCACGATCCTAATGTGTCTAGGAGTCACTTATCGCACTTGGACCACTGCTACTACCGGTGATGCTAGTGGTACCGAGGTGAATTGAGAAATAAATGCCTCTTTGCCTCAATTGGTGCTGCTGTACAATGTTTTGCTCGTTTAATGCTGACCCACTGACCGCGCCTTGGCTCGTTTTCTCACTTTCTTTCAAGTTCCTAGTGTTGGCATCTGGCTGCACTCAGCCACTGACCGTGCCACGGTGCCACCAACCGACCAGACAATAAATCATAGCAATATGCAGTGGCATGCCGGCTACCGGCCAACCAACCGGGCCTACCAACAGCGGCCCCCATTGATTCATGACGCTGGTCCCTACTACTACTTTGATCAAAGCTAGAAACTAGAAAGAACAAAATTAAACCAGACCCGAGACAATTCTGGACCAGACAAGCGAAAATGGAAATTGCAAGCTCGGTTGAAGCGAGTGCGTGCGCGAGTCGCCCTCTTTTGCGGTGCCGGTCTGTTGGAGCTGTCTCTGACGTCTCATGACTTCTCTATTTCTCTCTGCCCTCACACTCACACTTGCCCTTACCATTCAAATGTGACTTGTATTTCAATATTTTTCCAATTTTAAAGACAGCCACAGAGGTATGTGGGAGAAGAATGTGAGGTTGAGTGGGCAGTAGGACACCATCAGACACACGCACCGCACTCGTTACAAGCTTGCCAGCACCTTTTTGCTCCTCTCTATCTAATAATGAGATG
Source organism: Papilio phestus (assembly GCA_018231625.1). NCBI lineage: Eukaryota > Metazoa > Arthropoda > Insecta > Lepidoptera > Papilionidae > Papilio > Papilio phestus. Next base: position 17,830 of record DVQH01000613.1, on the reverse strand, counting down.
TTTAGCTGCAACTAATGTGTCAAACCCCAGGTGATCTCAATTGCCATCGTTGCCATCACAACAATATTAGACCTGCATTTACTTTAGATAAGGCTGACATTTTTTAAAATATAAATAAAAAGTTCATTCCATCTTCTAGTGATGATGGCGGTTTGTTATATTTGCATTTTGATAAGTTTTTTGAATTGACACATATAGAACACAGTGAGAATTAGATTTAATATTATTGCTTGAGTGCGCGTACTACAATCAAAACACATTCAAATAACTCACTGTGTCATGCACGTTCTACTCCATCAATAATTACACTTTGACTATTTTGAATATAGAAACTATTCTATTGATGGAATTTGTTTTACTTGAATGCATGCAATGTTTGTGATTTTAACGTTTTAATCCCTTATTCTTACGATTGGTAGCAGAAAATGAATTAAATTCAAATGAAAAACGTCACTACAATCTAGATTTTATGAGGTAGATTTTATTATTTTATGCTAAGATAATGTAAAAATTACAAATTAAAAGTTTCAAATATTTTATTCTTAACTTGTCTACTGTTATTATTATAGTAAAGCGATCCTCGCGGAATTAATTTAAATTTAATCATTGTTTACATGACAATTGAGAACGAGTTGGTAGTGATGCTACAGATGAGTGCAAGTTAATTGGTTTTTTGCCATAGATTTGTGCTAGAATGCCTCGGGAAGAGGCAGAAATGGGGCCAAATGCACTAGATGGGTATCATATTCGTATGTGCACCACCTGAAACTTTTCAACGCTCTGCGAGCACTTTTCCACTCGAATACTATATGCAGATGTAGTGTGGGTAGGCGTGTAGTGCATGGTGTGTTGTGTCATAGCCATAGTGCTCTTTGGCTATGCTTGCCAGTGTTTTAATTGACTGCAATTAATCTGTAATCATGCTCGTGCCTAGCCATTACTTGGTCATGCGAGCCTTTCTTCCATGGCATAGCCTAATGCAGTTTGCATTCATTAGCCTCGCGATTTTCTCTTATTCACCCTTTTCTCTCATTTTCTATATTTAACTCTTCTAAGTTTTCTCTACCCGCCAGCCAAATTGGATCAAATAAGCGTTATGCCAACTTGCAAGTATAATACAAGCTTATCAATTAGAGGTTTCTACTGACGAGGCCAACTCCTTTTTTCAGGTCTCTTTTTTATTCTAGTTTCTAGTACTGGTAGTATAGTAATAGTAGTAGCCAAAACGAGCAACAGCAGCAGCATCCGATCGGGCTATCATTAATCACCTTTCACCATGTACCAGAGAACGGATTTTACACACAAAGTCTATAATTTGTCATAATTGTGAAATTTGGATTCTACAGGGACCCTTTATTTTATTGGATGGAAAGGATTTTGACTTATTCTCATAATTATCCATTAGAGAGGTTACTTTTACAATAGAAGACCTCTGCACATATACATTCCAAAATTTATATCAATTTGCTTTAACCACATCGTTCTCTGCCCAAACTGACACTAATGTCATTTATTTTTCTTTAGCATGTTTAGTAAGACGTGGAGAGTCCATGCCATCTTCACCGACATCAAGCTCAACAAAAAGGCAAGTTACAATTTTTGCATTTTTGCTAATTTTATTTGTAAGCAGAAAACTTATAGGCAACATCCGGTTATCTGTCATCAATTCTAACTAACATTTTTAGGTTGCATTGAAATAGCTTGTAAGTTAGCGATAACGAGAACTTTGTTTTTTTGGGAATAATGCATTTGATAATAATTATTTGAAAAAAAGTCTTACGTTAGATTTGAAGGAGAGAGGAGTATGATTGGTTTATGCTTACCAACAGCTCACCAAGAGAGAGAAGGTTCAAAAATTACGATTTTTGCTTACGTAATTAAAGTATGGCCTCTAAGAGTTATTCACACATAGTCAATAAACTATTCTATTGAGATTTACTTACACACAGGTACATACGAGCACTCATTCTTTCAACCACTCTCGATAATGTTCTCACTCTCTGCTATGATCAACGGGAAGGTGATCTGCTCGAGTGACTGATGATTCCACGAGGTCGAGTGACACATGCATTTAATTTAAATACTCGATGCATCTATTTTTATTGAATCAAAACTGTTATCATTAGAATTCTTTATGGTTCGTCGGTGTAGGAAAAAATTTTAATCTTTTGATGTTTCATTTCTCACTTTGACTGAAAAAAACGAGAATCAGAGAATGAAAGATAGCAATTTAAAATTTAAATTTTGGCCAAATGCAAAATTGCACAAACGTGTATTCAAAAATTGTGGTAGATAATTGATAGAGTAGTAGAAAGTGAGAGATACAAAGTAAATCTCACTTTGAAAATTAAGTGCATTGAAGCGTCCAATGCATTAAAAAATACTTATTTTTATATGTACACAATTTTTTTTATTTTATAGGGATTCGTGGTCACTACACCCCATTTGTGTTTGTATATTAGGATAGTTAAAAATTAAAAATTTTTCCATTAATATTCATTAGTTTGCCGTGTTGGTATGTGAGTGCATGTGAAAAGCAAGAAAGGCTTTTGATGTGTTAATTTGATCGTATGTGTTTCTTTTCTAATGGAATACCATTCTGTATTAGCATTGTGGTTTTTGTTAGACTAACGAGTCGATTTGTTATTCTTTCTTTTTTTGCTTGTGCCACTGAATGTTACTCGCCTCCGGTTGGTGACCACTGCAGCTAATCAAAGATTACAAGCTCTTCATGGTGGTGGGCGTGTTGGTGTGCATCGACGTGGCCATACTCACCACTTGGCAGATCGTGGATCCCTTCTCCCGAGCTACTCACTATGGCAAACCCGAGGTATTGTTTCCACACCCACTTTCCTCAACTCCTTTTCTTCGCTTGAAACTACCACCAACTCTCTTTCCCTCTCCTTTGTTCCTTCTTTTCCAACATTTGCCTTTTTGGAGAGATTCTCTTTTGTCTTCTTGTTATTCACTCATTTGTGCTCATTAACTTCTCTCACTCTTTGTGTTTCTGCAAACCTAAAATAAGTCTCCAACAATTGCAGATTCTCTCTCTCTCTCTCTCTTTTTCTCTCTTTCCGAAACTGTTTTGCAAAACAAGTGTGTATGCGATGGTTCTAATTAATTTGGCCAAAAGTCTTGCTCATTTAGAAATCATTACTCTCGTCTTCATCATCTTTATCTTCACTAGCAAAACATAGTGCGTTTCACTTCATTTCACATAGAAAGCCAATTTATTGATCAATTGATTAACTTGATCATGAAGAAGAAAGAGTGGAAAACAGTGCCCTTTGGCTAAATGAATATTTTTCAAAATAGAGTTTTAAACATGTTTTTATTTTTATCATATTATTATTATTATATATAATATTTATACTTTCAAAATTCTAAGTCAGTGGGGCGAAATAATGGAAAGAGGAAGTTATGACAATATTAAATCGAGTGGTGCAAAGTGTTACAATGTCTCACTGCGATCTTCTCTTTTTGTTAGTGGCAATTTTTCTACTGCTGAGGCAGTGGATTTGAGAGTCAGAACACGGAAGGTCGACAGCAGCAAGCACTGGAGTAGTTTCTGCCGAAAGCAGCACTTTCTTGACGCCTCTCTCACTTGGTTCCAACCTAGAGAGCTCTCTGACTTTCGTAATGTTCCCCTTTTCTGCTTTTCCTTTTGAGTTAAGCCAGAGTCTTTGCTTTGAAGACTTAGGTCGGGGTTTTGAAGTATCAATTTTTAATAAAATTTGCCCCTTTGCTTCAAAGAAAGATCTCTATGCGAGCAAGAGCTCAAGGAGGCAATTTGATTGTGGTGGTGTAGCTATCTGTGAAAATGAGAGCATCAAGCCGAGTGGCTGGCTGCCTCTCCTGGTGAGGCGGCGTGTCGGATCAGTGGAGCAAGTCGTATTTGTGCGCATCACCACCATCAGCAATCTCCATTATCCTCATCAACTATGTTGCATTGCGTGCCAGTGTACTGAGAGCACATCCCGACTGAAGCCAGAATAAAATTCACTCTCTCTCTCTCCCTTTCTTGCGCACACATCCATCCGAGATTGAATTTGAATTCTCATTCGAGACGAAAGGAGAAGAAAACAAAACTTTAAATTTGTTTTCGCTGTACGGTGCCGTTCAGTATCCGGTCGGGCCGGAGTGAGCCCAAGCCTGAGCTTCCTATGGAGTGTTGCCCACTCACCATTCGGTGGTTGGTGTCAGGCATCAAGCCTTACGGCACGACGTGGCTCACCAAATGGATTGATCTCCCACAACTCAATTCGCTTCTTCGATCTCGGTTGCTGGTGCTGCATCACAATTGCCACTATTACTCACCGAGAAAGAGCATATTTTACTCGTTTTATAAAATTAAAAATATTATGTGATGTGATCCAAGTTAGCAAAAAGAGGGAGACAACAGTGCCACTTTCTCTTGGTGCGTTCCTCCCCTTGGTTTTCCCTCTGGGGCCTTGTCATTGTACTACTCATATCTCTATCACCACTCAATCGAACTGGAAGGCACCAACAACGCACATAAAAACTTGATAACACCGGCAGAGTCATACAAATAGCTTAAAGTCAAATCAATTTAAAATTTTTCTCTAAAGGTCCTTTGATAAAGAGACATGAGTGGAGCGCGGCACCAGCTACACTTTCATTTCCTATTTGTCATCATCATCACTAATTGCCTTTGTTCCTGTTGCTTGACTTGAAGTCCCTAAACGGCAGTCAAGTTTGTTTGTTTCATCTCCTGCGGGCTTCTTAAATTTATTTGTTTTGTGTGTGATGTCATCATGTTGAATAGGACAATTGATACGTATCTTGACATTTTTCTAGTTCAGCGCAAGTGATCGGTCATGCAGTGTAATAATATGTCTCACTGACTTTCTATAAGGCAGTGTTTTTTATTTTATTCTGCGTTTAGCGTTCAATGTTATCATTGTAATTTTTAACAGCAAAAAATTCAACTATTTTTTACTGAATTTAAAAAATGGATTGTCTAACTAAAATAGAGCAAAGATAACAACAACTGTATACAGACTGTGTGCTGTAAATTTTCAAAATTAGCTTATTTTGTTGGTTAAAAAACGAATCCAGAAAAGTTATTATAAAGCTTGTGATAAGAGGAAAAACTATTAGTAGATGACACACAATGATAAGTGGATGACAAGTTGTTTGCTTCTCTAAGTGGTTAGGAATCACTGCGATTAACGCTTGGTTGCAGTACTCAAACTAAATCAAGGGATGGAGAGATAGATTGTTTGTTGTAGATGGTGCTAAAGCAACTAGCCGCTATGTGACGATTTAGTCTATACTAATTGTATCACACACAACGATGTAGAATGTTTGTCGTTGGGTGTCAGTTGTGATCCATAACCGCAATGCAACATCGCGTTGCCCAGATCCAAAGATGTCAATTCTTTATTGGTGATGCTGATAATAGTTGAGTGCGTGTGTGATACCATTTCCAATTACAATTAGACTGGCCAGCATGTCACTCTCGCTCTCATGCCATTCATCTTGCCATCCTTCTCTCCCTCTCTCTCATACTAGTCTATCGTTGCTGTGAAATGGAGCATGTAGTTTGAGTTTGCCACCTCCCGTGCCTCACACTCATGTTCAACATTCCTGGTACTATGAAAGCTTGAGGCGTAAGATTTTCGAAAGATTTTTTCAAGTTCCATTAATTTTATTTAACCCAGTTGCGCACATTAGAGAGAGAGAGAGAGAGAGAGAGAGAAAATCGCGTTAGGCTTAGTGAAGACACCACACAAGTGATTTGATTTGTATTCTAATTCGTCAATTGTTGTCACTACTTTGTTATTATTGCTGGCAGCGTTATTAATTTTGATAAAGAAAACAAGCAAAATCTATTTTTGTCGAATGTCAGTGCCGCACCGGACTACCATCAGAATTATTTTAATTAGAAACTGAACAGTGGAATGCAGATTGGAATGCAAATGTTTTTAAAGAGAGTACAACAGAAAAAAATACTAAAGTCATTTGTTTGACTTTGTCTGCATACTCCTGAGAGAGAGAGAGAGAGAGAGAGAGAGAGAGAGAGAGAGAGAGAAAGTGAGAGAAAGAGAGAATGTGTGATTTGATTTTAATGGCACTTATTGCTAATGCTTTTGGCCTTCTTCGATGCTCTTTTCGATTTGTGATTGCTACATTGTTTTCTTCTATAATAAAGTTTTTACTTTACGATTTCCAAATTAAGGCCAAGACTAAATAAAAACCATTACCAAGATGGTCGGATTACCTGGAACAACAACCAAGGGATCCAGCAAACACAATCTTATCTTAACACTGAAACTGTCAATTAACCTAGTTATGCTCATTAACTGATATATTTTTACTTGATATACTTGCCTAAATAAGCATATATATTCTTTATCACACAATAATCGCACTCAATAATCGACGAGTTTAGTTTAGTTTAGCCTAAACTTTAGACATGTTTATTATTTTTTAAAATTCAACATTGAGTTTGAATTATGCATTTTCATTATATATGTTGATATTTATAAAGCAAATTATTAAAAATTAAATATTATTTAAAAATTCATTTCTGTAGTATTCTTTGGTCAATGTACTTGTTTTACTTGACGCAAGCTATGTTACACTGATTTTAACTACACAGACAAGTGAGTTTGTTGCGGTTCAATTGTAAGGCAATATCATCCAAGTCAAGCTAAAAGATAAGATAGAACACTGTAAAAGTATTACTTTAGAAATAGCACAAGAAAGATTTAGCTATTTGTTTCAATTAGAAAACAGAGTAGGATAGAAAAAACGAATCTAACAAATAACGTTTCGGTGTCTAACTCAAATGTAGCCAAATATCACTAGTTCACTTGCTCTTTCTTTTTGGTTATTGTCTTTCCCTCTATTTTCTGTATTTTACCCTCTCTATTCGGTCTGTCTGGTTTAATTTTTACAGTGGAGTTAAATTGCTCGCCTAAAATGGAGATAGATGAGCATCGAGTAAGAAGGGAGAGCAAAGCTATCGTAATAATCGAATCTAAACTTCTCAAGGCTAGTTAGAGTGAAATAGTAAATGTATTGCGAGATTTTGTTGTGTGTGTGCGTGTGTATGTGTATGAGTGTGTATGTGTGCGCGCAATACTTTTAATTAGAGTTAGTTGAAGCGATATATTTTGAGAGATGTTTCCACTCTACTCATCTCTGACTGCTTTTTCCTGTCAGCCCCAGAAATGGTGATGGCTCGCAGTTATGATTATAATCACTCTGATGGCCCAATTGGCTATTAACGATGGATGATGATTAATCTCTTGGATAAGTGTTAGTGGAGCCAAGCTCCTGTCGGCGAGCTTTACTGCAACTCATTACACTATGTCGAGTCTCGAATTAGATTTATTCTTCTCTACACTTTCAAAACCATCTCTTGCTGACTCTCATTTCTCTGGCCCTATCTTGCTCAGTCTAGCGTTATCAGATGAGTTTTTTATTTGTATCCCTCAATGTCTCTTTCTACTCTTCTATGTTTGTTGTCAACTCAAAGTCAAGTGATACCACGGCGTCTGCGACTCTCTCTCTCTCTCTCTCACTTACCCACTCGTTCAGTGTCTGTGTTGTCACAGTGTTTTGCTGCATAAATTACTTGTCTCAACGTGAACTCCACTGGGAACTCCCTCTCTTGGTTCTCGAGTTACTTTTTTGAACGTCGTCTCCATCGTCTTGGTCGTCTTCAATTTAGCGCTGCACCAAACCTAATTCGCTCTCAGACTATAGCCTTTGCTATTTTCTCATGGATTGGATCTAATTAAAAATTCTTATTTGTTTCCAATGATTGTTCTTATTCACACACACACGCATTCTCAGTGATGTATAGAAGTGCTCATTTGTTTGTGAGTAGACCTGTAAGCTTAGAACTTGTTCTAAAGAGAAAGGAGTCTAAATCACACACACATTGTGGAATTGCACTACTAATTAATCGACAAAGAGTGAGAGACTTGGTAGACAGCTAGAGAGACAATTGAGAAAGAAAGCACACAAGCTAACCAGAACCAGACAATCGACTTTCCGATCTGCTAGTAATAGCCATCATTATTATGAAGTTCGAATGTTCTGCACCCTTCCTCCCCATTTCATTTATCTTCTGATTACTATTAGTAGAGAAACTAGAAAAATTTATTGCAGTCTAACCGAGAATTTTGATGGAAGTAAATTCTAACCATCTAATTAAAAACCTAATCAGTTGGCAATCATGTTCATAGTCCAATTTTTGAAAAAATAATTTGAATTTGTAAATAAAATAATTTATATTAATTATTTTAGTTTAAGTTTTTGTTTGCAAACAGTTTGATTTTACAAAAGATTCTACAAAGTTTGATTTTTAAAAGAAATTTGATCAAAAATAAATAATTTTTCTAGTATTATCGGTTGATTAAGTTTTTTCCATAACTAAATACTTAAAATAATGTTTTTAAATTAAAGTTTACAATAGTTAAATAAGATATTTTTAAATCCCCGGGTTTATTTTGTATTTTAAAAGAGTTGCTGGTTAGTCAAGTGGAGTTATAGCTATTGAGATTTGTTTAATCTGTAGTGTCTGGTAAAAGATTTGCTAACGTGATTGTTTTCTCTCCTCCCCATTCCTGTTGATTACGACATAGCCATCGCCTCAAAACGAGGACGTTCAGTACATTCCGGAGATGGAGTACTGTCAAAGCAAGCGAATGACGATCTTCCTTGGCTCAATTTATGTTTACAAAGGATTACTAATGGTATGTCTCACTATAGATATTTCCTCTCTTAGCTTTCTTCATTGCCTCTTCCTCCACTTTCTAAACTCATTTCTCATGTTCAGTCAATATTGTCAACATTCATTGAATTATATAATATAGTCTAGATAGTCTATAAAAACAGACTCATGGTTGTCTATAGAGCCAACAACCTGGTCTGGTTTAAACAACATGAGCCTTGCTTCTTGGAGTAATTTTAAGACTCGTTTCTTAAAATGATATAGCCATATTTCATCGTAGCCTCAATTTAAATTTGACTCCATTTATATGGAAGGAAAGTACATTAGCATACCGTCGAAGCATCTAGTGTATTTGAGTGAGATTTAATTTTTGCCCGTTCCCATTAAGACTTGATCTCTCTCTCTCTCTTTCTTTCTTTCTCTCGTTCTTTCTCTTGTTTACTTTCTCTATTTTTACTAGCAATCCATGCAATGTAACGCGAGATTGACTCCAAATAGTCATTCAATTTCAATGATGCTTTGGTATATATGTTACCCTCAAAACCCGATGTCAGTCAAATCGTGATTTGACTAAGCAAAACGTTGCACTTTTTATTCACTTTCTCTATTTCCTGTCTTGTTTTAAATTATTTTTGATATAATTTTTTCTAGTTTAAACATAAGTTTTGAATCCAAAATCATTTTTATTATCTACTTTTATAATTTATTTTTATGCAAAAACAAGTTCCGAAGCATGGTCTGTTACACTGCAAGATTTGTCATCTTGCAGTGGTTACCTTCTGGTGTCATTTTGATAATTGCACTGGTGGTATTATAATGCACACTACATGTTAACCATAATTAGAATCAACACAAATTATTAAATTATGTAATTTGAAAAGTGCTTTTTATCTAAACCAAAAAAGATTAAAATTATTCACTTATGTGTCTATCATATTGCAAGAAAATGATCAAGAACCATTATAATGGTTAATATTAAGTTTGCCTTTATACTTATAAAAAGTTAATGCGTTTTAAAAACACAGTGAAAGGCAGAAACAGTTCTAATTTTAACAGATTAAACACGCACAAAAACAGGAGTGCCAATTGTTCAGTTCAGTCAGTACAGTAACTGTTACCTGCGTGAAAATTGAATCGCATGAGAATGAGGGTTTAGTGTATACATAGCGTCTCACACCATGATCCAGCCAAAGGGAGAATATTCAAATTGCTTAATAGTTAAGTATTTCCTAGATCGAGTCAACCGGGCGCAACACTGCAATCCAAACTACCTGGGTCTAAGGTTTATATATGGAATTTTTGAAAATTCTAAATTATAGAATTGCGTGTCTTCTCTAGTTAACTAAATGACGCGTAAAATTCGTAGTCTATTTTTGTTGACCGTGTGCACTCGAAAATAGTAAAGTTCTTTTTTATCCAAGTTAGTTTAACCACAATTGTCTTCATAGACGAGTGATGATTGTAGTTATACTTATCCTTGATGATGCTAGCTCAATTGTCTCTAATCTTACTGGGTCAATCATTATTTAAGTTGGTTGCTTAGAAGTGGGCTGGATGTGACCAAAACGAACTGACCAAACTGGCTTTTTGTGTGGATACAGGCATTTGGAATCTTTTTGGCGTGGGAGACGCGGCAAGTTTCAATTCCCGCACTGAACGATTCCAAGTACATAGGAATGAGCGTGTATAACGTGGTGATCATGTGTGTGATCGGTGCTGGTCTCTCGTTCGTACTACGCGACCAACAGGATGCCGCCTTCGTCATCATATCCATCTTTATCATTTTCTGCTCAACGGCCACCTTGTGCCTAGTCTTCGTTCCCAAGGTGAGTGCAGTGGACCGATTGCCAGACTCGGCGTGTCGATCAGCGCTAATTGCATTGCGTTACCAATCTACTGATCTCACTCTGCTTAGCTCACATCGTGGCACCGATCTTGCTAATAATTTGTCCGCTTTTCCTTTTCTCGTTTTTTCTGCTCATTGCTGTCTGTGGACTGTCGTGACTCATTGCATGATAGTTAATCGAATTGAAGCGCAATCCAAACGCTGGCGATCGAAGGGTGCGCGCCACGCTCAAGCCATTTAAAAAGTCTCATCGAGATTCGGAGGAAGTCGAGATTCATACCAAGATTAAACTTGCCACCGAGGATAACTTTCGCTTTCGACAACGATTAAAGGAGGTAATTTTTCTCTATATTTAATGATTTAATTTAATTTTCTATAATTTTATCATAGAAATCCTACGAGCTGGAAGCGCTTACTTTTCGACTACGTGCTCTTGAAGAGTCGGTCAAGTTGGTAAAATCGAACGAGGTAGTAGTCGAGGAAAACGATCTTAAGCAGATAGAAAACTGCGAGCAAAGGTGAGCCCTTGACGACATTAATCACATTCTCTTGCTCACCACAAATGCTTGTTTCGGTTGCCAGGAAACTGTCGGTAGCCAGTCTCAAAGTATTCACGCAAAAGCGACGCAAGTCTAGTGTGATCAAAACTCGAATTGGTCATTTTGAGATTCAAGAAGAAAGTACATCCCCGGAGATTGTGGTCAATAGCACCAGTATCTTCTCACTCTCAGACGAGGCTGCGCAGCTTACTGTGAAGAATGGTTCACTTCACGACAGTACTAATACGAGCTGCAACAGCAGCAAGTCATCAGACGAGATAAGCATCACTTTCCGTGAGATGAATGCTGCAGCGCACAATACTCCCGATAATGTATCAGGTCTCAACCCGACTGGCAAAGCGTTGAGCACACAAGATAGTCCAGAACAGGGATCAATTGACTCGGACGATACCTCTTATGCGAAGGCGATCAAGCACACAGCTCATTCTGATGTAATCTCGTTTGGCGCAGTGAGTCAAACAACGGTGGCACTGCCCACACTACCTACACCGCCTTCTACTTGCTTGCAAGGGTCACAAGGTGAGGTGTGCAAAGAGCACCGGCACCAGTGCTGTCACCACCACCACCACCACGCCCACCACGGACACTACCATCACCACCATGCACATCACCGGGCACCAATTCACCTTCCAATGTCGGTCACTTCGAGCGCTCTTTACGCCACCATGCGCGAGGATCCCTTTGCCAATCATACTTTCAAGTGCATTCCCATGGCATCAAATGATGTGAGGACCAGTTGTTGTTATCACCCAAAAGGTGAGTTGATTTTAAATACAAATAAGATTAAAAGGCTAAAATGATCTTGGTATGGTGCAGAGAATGATCGAATGGTGCGCACACGACGGGCTCAGAGCTTTGGTGGTTTTCTCTCGCACGACGAGCTGATTCCATTGCAATTGTTCTCGTGCGGCGGTGATCACCAGCATGGCTTGCCAACGAGCACAATCACTTCGTTGGCGAGCTTGCGGCACACTTCCACTTCGCCAGTGCGCACTGGTTCCAGTGTAGATCGCATACTTCACGTAGCGGACACCACGCTTTCTTCCGCCTCCTATATTCGCCTTTTCCCTTATCTCAACCGATCGGCCTCGATCGATCAAAACCACCAGCCGCACACGTTGCGCAGTGGTCAATCTTGTCCTCAAGTCCGATGTGATATTGTTGAGTATCTGTAGCTACCAAGAAAACCCTCAATTGTTGACCTTGCCCCTTCCCGACCTTTCCCGCCACTATGCTCAATCGTCACACTGTCCCGGCCCAACCTTATTGAACCCAACCTAAATCACCCATTTGATGAATCCCTGGGCTTTGCTACAAACTCTACCAGAGAGTTGTCGTATGTCTCCAATCTCCCATTCGCGAAAATCACCGAAACACCATTTACTTTGCCTGCCTATCTAGCTCTGCCAAATCAATAACATATACATTTTCGGGTGCAGACAGAAGCGATTGGTTCAAACAAATTAGAAGAGAATGCAAGAAAGATGCTGCCGATAGATCCATCAAACAATTGGTCTACATGTCGAATATGCATACCGAAAACACCATATGCATCATTAATCTTCATCTGATTTTCATTTTGTATGTTTCATTCAGCTATCATGGGACAAAAAGGATGATTACTGCATTTCACACGATTTGTGACTAATTCAAAATATGGTTGTTTTGCAAATAAAACGCCAACTAAAGATCAAAATTAAAAGTTTAATAGCTATTACTAATAGCCTATTAATCAACTGGCGCACCTTTCTCCACGGCATCTAATTGTGAACTTAATTATAAAACACAACCTTGGTTATTTTAATTATAAAACACAACCTTGGTTATCTAAATAACAACGAAGTGAAGAGTTGACGAATGTGTTGATTTGATGAAAAACAGGCATGTCATTTTCTCCCCTAATAATAAATCGAAGATAAAAGTACGCTTAAAAGTGAACTATAACACATTCTGTACATGGAATATACATGGAACCTTGGCTTTTTTATTAGAGGAGAATTTGTGCGAACCAGCAAGCAAGCAAACTTTGTGCGACATCTATGGGAAGGCAGACAAAGCAAACCCAAAGCGAAACCTTGGATACTCTGATTCCCACCACGTGGGGATTTTCGCCACTTTTAGTCTCTCATTTTTTACCCTAATTGTGTTTCGATATTTCTTTTTTTTCAATTTCACAATGTCAAAACATTCTTAATAGACAACTATCTTTCTCACCAAAAAACACACAAAACTGATAACTAGGAGTTTCTATTCAAATTTATAATTTTCATTGTTTGTATTGTGGTTTATCTCTCCACCTCTTCTCGATATCTTTGATCAATCAAAATGGAGAAAGAAAATGCGTGGATTTGTCATGTGGATGGCTATAATTGCTCGATGCAGATTAATCCATTTATGATTCTTGCATCAATTCCAAAGTGCTTTGCCACTTCATCATTGTTATCTCGATTTATTCTATCTATGTTATTAAATTTTATTGTTAAAATATCGGTGTCTAATTTGTTTTCATTTTTTGCTCTTTTTTGTCATATTGAAAAAATGTATAAATTGAGAAACACGGTGAATGAAAACGAAAGAATAAATAGAAAATTGCATAAAGAAATAAAAAGGAGTGGTGAAACAATGAATGTCAATTGTTGTTGCAAAACTCTTTTCTACAACTTTTATTCTTTGAGAGAGAGAGAGAGAGAGAGTTCAATAATTATTTTTTTAGAATGTGAATTTGATTTAAAAAAGCTCAAAAGCAGTAGAGTACAGTGTACAGTACACTGTGAGTGGTATGGGTGCATCGGAAACTGGTATGAGAGTGCAATCCATGGACAAACCACCACCCAATGGCACGGTGACTCATCACCCGATAAGGGTCAATCAGGCACCAGCAAACTTTCTGTGCTATCCTCACTCTCACTACTCGACTGTTATTTGTGGCATGCAGCAATCATGAGTGAGATCATTGGAATTGAGTCACGTGGAAGCACAAACCATTCCGGTGAATGAATGGCTATTTGGCCGGTGTGGTACCGAAGCGTGTTTTCCGCGTCGTAGCAGCAGCTGTCAGTGACATCACCACTGCCATGACAGAGGCGGCACTGGATAGTGCAATACTTAACCAACTACCAGTCTTTCACTCAGCTCAAGCTCCTCCATTTTTAACTTCAAAAGAGGTGGCATCGAGTGACCACGAGTGAGGTTTATAAACTAAAATTAGTTTGGAAGGACCATACCTCTTCTCAAATAAAGCGGTGCAGTGCAGAAGAAGTGAGGTCTGTACTCCAGATACTTCTGCGATGACTTGATTTTTCACGGTATAAATTCAAAAATCTTGATAACAATATCCCCCAAATGAGGAGCCAGGAATAATTTGGCACGAGTGTTGGGTTATCTGCAAAAGAAAACCCGCCCTTTGCCGAGTGAGACATGTTGCAGTAGTAGGTGAGAATGGCAGTTGGAACAAGTGAAAAAGAGGTATTGCCTATTTAACGTGAGTGAAGTAGAACACAAGAAATAAGCCACACCTTTTAAGACTAGTAGCCAATGTTTGATGGAAACGCGCGCGGCAGGGTGGCAGCAGGCAGCTGTGTTTGTTTGTCTGTCAAAGTGGCCACAGCTCTTTGTCTGGTGGTGGAAGGGAGCAGTCTAGCAACACTATTAGGCTAGTGCTAGTATAGCAGCTAGAGAGCTCGCCGAACTCACCAAGCTCATCACTGGTCCAAGGTATCATCATTCATCAGGTTGCTCTTTGGACAGTGGATCGCGGGCGGAGTGGCGTCGCCACCAAAGTGACTCGATTGATGGTGATAGCGTCATTCACCGAATCGCGGCTCATTTTGTGCTCCTGAGGTGAAGTGTGGTGGGTGACGTGATTGCTCGAAGTGAGGTGGATAGAGACAGACGGACGCAGCAAGCAGACAGCACGGTGAGAGAGGCGCGTGTGATCGATCAACGCGTAGTAGCCGAGCACCGCTAGTGAAGCGCGACGCCCAGTCAAACCTTATCACTTGCTATTCCAACTTAACTCTTTTCATCTTGGTTTTAACATTATTCCACCATGGTCGACAGATTAGGTAAGTATTGGACAAATCATCTAGCATATTCAATCAGTTGTATTATTCGATATAGTTGGCACCGAAGAGAACTCTCGACGCATCGCTAATGTAGAGAACTGTTTTGGCCTGTCTGGCGTGGTGAGTACATATCGAACCACGTTTGGTTATTTACCATACTTTTACACAGCCTCTGCATACTACTAATCGGGTTTTGGTTGGTGAAGGTAAATTTTTCTGACAATCAATGCATTGACCCAACTTTCTTACTATTTTCATATGTTTTTAGGTGTTTTGCAAAAAATGTGTCGCAAAAAGCTCAAACCACGTCAAATGTTTCTATTTAACGATATTTTGGTATATGGTTCAATTATTATCAAAAACAAGAAATATACTAGGCAGCACATAATTCCTCTGGAGAATGTCAAAATCGAAGACTGTCCCGACGATGGCAGTGGTAAAAGCGTGTGCCATGTAATTGTCATCAATGTTAATAATTTATCCTGGAAGATCCACAGTACGGTTGGTTGATTCGGACTCCTACCAAGTCGTTCATTGTGTACGCTGCATCTGCCACCGAGAAACGTGAATGGATCAACCACATCAACATGTGCATTAAGGATCTTCTCGATAAAAGTAGGTTAATCATTGCATTAGTTGCAGTCATTTTCTAATCGGTTCACACTGGATTGATTTGCTTAATTGACTGTGTATATTTTGATCTATGATGATTTCACCAACTGACTTGTGGTGATATTTAGCGGGAAACCGGCCCAGCATCGAGCATGCAGCTGTGTGGATACCAGATAGTGCATCGGACGTATGCATGCATTGCCGCAAAAGTACCTTTACCGTAATCAATCGAAAGGTAAATGTTTATTTTTGTGTAAATGCTCACTTATTAAACGTCACTGGTTGTAGCATCATTGCCGAAGTTGTGGCAAGATTGTGTGTAGTGCTTGTTCCAAGAACTCTTATTTGCTGCTCAACATAAGCTCGAAGCCAGTACGTGTGTGCGACGGCTGCTACACAGATCTCTCCAACAAGCGCAACGGCAACGATCAACGCAACAGTCGGACAGATGAGTCCTCCGATTCCGACTCTGAATGCAACAACAAGGATGTCCAAGAGACCGGCAAGAGTCTTGAAGAATTGAATATAGACGAGGAAAAGGTATCGCTAGCTAATTGATACATCGATTCATCATCATGTTTAATATAACTGAAGCAATTTAAATTAAATTAAACCAGGTTTAAATTATTTAAATCAGGACTAGTAAAAGTAAATTCAGTAATTAGTTTTGAAATTATACACCGTTGTGAATATCTTAAGTCTACTTTCTACCCTTTTTATTTGGTATAGGAAGTTGGCAACAAGGTTTTTCAACTGTATTTTAACATGAGACATTAATTTTCAAAGTTATTTTATAAACTAGACTCCTACAATGACATTACTTCTATAGATTCAGTGTAATGTTGATCTATAACACATTTTTTCAACTCCATTTAAAGTTTAATTTTGTATATTTTCTACCTGTTTCCACTAACTTTGCTTTTTATACCTTGCTTTAATAGCCCACCTTCTACAGTCCTGTGCCACTGAACAACGATGCCTAGGTCTTGAAACATGTACCATGGTTCTACTATTTCCATCAAGCACCATCAATGTCTATTCAACACTTAAACGCCTTTCTTACTTGTATTTTTGCCATACATACCTGCTCACTAAATATTGTTTTTACAAGTTCTTATATTCTTGAGTTATTTGCGAACTCAATATTTTAATAAATTTTTTAAACAGCCAAACATAAAACTACAAATTTGTCAATGATTATATTCCTATGACTTGAATGGAACCTGGTTGGAAAGTTGTGGCAGCCTCTGACTAGCCATAGACACCATAAAGTCCACGTAGGTGTACTTATTGTGTTGAAAATACTCGGGTGAGTTGTATTGATCGTTGCGGAACTCTTCTTTGGGCTGCTCCACCACTTTCTCCTGCTTAGACTCAACTTTCGTTTGTTTGGGTTTCGAACTCTTTTTCACAACACCTGCGAACATTTCAACTAACGTTTGAGATTATACAAAAAATCAAGAATTATCACTGACCTTCATTGGCGCCCTCCAAAGAAGACTTCTTGTTGCTGTGGAGCACTCGGGTGAACGTAGCGAACCCTCGTCGTGCAATCATTTTGTAAATGTCAGTTTTCCAAGTAAAATACAAACTCGGCAACCGTACAAACTGGTAGAAAACGATCAAATGATCTGATTAGTGATCACCAATCACGCGTTTTTGTTAGAGAACAGTCAGAGCGACGTTCCACAGAGAGTGTTACTACATGATCATGTTTACGTACAGTGTAGACTCGAATTCCTCTCAAGTGACAACTCGCTTTTCCTCACTCTATTTATTAACACTTATTAGCTCTAATTTCACATTCTAATAATTAAATCATCTCTTTCAGTAATAGTAATAACAGTCATTTATAAAATCATTTTCTACATAAATGTTGTGTTTTTTTCACTTTTAGACAAGAACCTATGAACCTTGATAATGGTCACCGAGGACAACAATTTATACGAGAAAGGATGCATTCGCATGTTCTAGAATTGCCTATTAACCCTTTCGATCCCAAAGATTATCAGTAAAAGATAAGCTTTATATCGCTAAT
>DVQH01000612.1:0-20695 GCA_018231625.1 Papilio phestus | reverse complement strand
GTTTCTATGTTCTATGTTCTGGCATTTTTGGTTCTCTGCCATTTTTTGTTGTACTGTGAAAATTACTCTACTTCCACTGTACTTGGCTAATTCAAATCTAACTTATGTTGTTGTGATTTGAATATAACTTTTACTGTTGTGATTCGAATTCTTAACCAATTTGAATTTAAGTATCTGTGTTAAAATTGGAATCTTATTCCAATCCGATTCAAATAAATATTGAATATTTTATAAAATTTTAAGTTTATTTTATTTATATAAATATAACTTTTATACTATATGTGAGTTTTTAATGTTTAATTTGTGTGTAAGAAATTCAATTACAAAACGCAAACACAGATTAAATTAATTGAAATGACACCAAAAAATAATGTAATATTTGGGTTGAAATATTGAACAAAAGCAAAGAATATATTTAATATATTTTAAATATATAAATCAATTATTGGTTGACCTATTTTTCTGACATACTACACACGAGAACAAACACTTTAAGCTCTTTAAACCAGCAACGATTGAAATGATTTTTGTTTTTATTATCGTTGTGTTTAAAAGTTTTAAAACTTTTTTCACCTCTTCTTGTACAATTGAAAAACAAGGTTCTTGCATTTTAAAACTTTTTTATCTCTTTCTCTCTCTCTTTTTTCACTTTCTTTTTTTATTCAATCTTGCTCACTCAAACTCATTCACTAAGTTACTCAAAGTGTGTTTCAGAGTGTTTGTTCAAACATGCGTGTGATATTGACGTTACACTCTGTCATCGTCAACTCGAGAAGGGGAAAACTCTCTCTCTCTCACTCTCTCTTTCTCAATACTCACATAGTTGGGGAAAAAGTTCCCTGTTGTAATCATTCGACCACTTGTGTAGTATGTTAGTGAAAAAGAGAAAGAGAAATTTGAACAAGAGATATAAAACCAAAAACCGTTTTATTTGAGATAGGGAGAGATAAATCAAATAATAAAGTAATTTTAAGGAAAAATGAATATAAAAGAGAAAGGGAGAGAGAAAAAGGAGAGAGAGTGAGATAGAAAGTTTATCCGGTTACCTCATGTTGCAATGAGGAAACGGATGTTAGGGTCAAACAATTCAAACTGGCAATGCCATTTGATTCAATCTAATTCGATTGTGATTACTCTACTTTGTTTACTCACTCTCTCTCTCTCTCTCTCTCTCTCTCTCTCTCTCTCTCTTTCATTCATTTATTCTATCTCTTTGTTTCATAATTTCTCTTTCTTTTTTATTTATTTAACTTTTAATATTTGAACACATATACCTTAATTTTTATGTTTTCATATAGGAATTTTAGGAAAAATTAACCTCAAAAGAAAATTTCTAGAAAAACGTTACTTTGATTGAAAAGAAACGTTCCGGAACTCACTCTAAACCCAGAGTCGAAACATAGAGTTAATTTTTCTAACAATCTCTATTTTGTTTACATAATGAGCAATCATTTTATCCCAGATTTTTCAATCTATTATATTATATGTTTGACACTCCCACTCTTATTAACCCACTTTTTATCTCTTTTCTTTTTTACATGTTTATTTACTTAATATTAATTTAACACGTAAACAAAACAAGATCAAATTTCTATTTAAAATTAATTGAATTGACTGTTGATGTATTACAAGGTAAGAAATAAAATTCACTTGTAAAAAATTGATTTTTGTCCTAAAATTTGATTAAATTTATTCAAACATCTAATCTTTTATTATGATTCTTATTATTATTATTATTATTATTTTCACTCGTTGACTGTCTTCCTTTCGCATCTTTTCTTAACTTTATTTCAAAACAGCAGTTTTTGCTCCTATTTTGTATATATCTTTATTTGATTCGACTCACATAAACTCTTCCCAAGAGAGTGATTGCAAAGCCATCAATCCCAGCCAGAATGTTGCGTGTGTTAAGCTCGTTATTTTGTATGTGTGTGTGTATATATATAAATATATTTTACTTCAATTCTCATTCTCCTTTATACATTCTCTATAAAATAAACCAATTCTCAACGTGTCTATTGCACAAACGCACACATTTTCGCAATTTTATTATGCGTTCACTTGGTTTTCGTCGTTTTCTTTGCCTCATTTAATGGTCTTCAGACACACAAACACAGAGAGTGAGATTGAGAAAGAATGGGAAATAGAGAGAGAGAGAGAGAGAGAGAGAGAGAGAGAGAGAGAGAAGCGGCAAAAAGTAGTCTAGTCAAAGCTTTATTATGACTTTTCTACACACGGCTTAAAGTTGGCTCTTTATATATGCGTGCTAAATCTCTTCAGTGTAGAATAGATCTAAAGCAACACTTACTTTATTTACTCTCTTTCTAACTCTATTACTCAGTCTCTCTCTTTTGTTCTTTCTAACACTTTTTTCTCTCTCTTTTAAGTTGAGCAGTAATTAATTATCATCATGATTATTATTATTCTCACCATTTTGTCGCACACTTGCCCAAAAAGTCAACCACCAAGCGCGAAAGGTGTCAAAAAGGAGGTCATTAAATCACACAGTGTGTGTGTGTGTGTGTGTGTGTTTGAGTGATGCAACACTGTAACATTCACATATACATCTACACACATTTTGACTGAAAACTGCACTCGCATAACTTAAACAATCGTCATAACTAAATAAATAATAATAAGAAAATAATTAATTACAACATTAATAAAAATAAAAATAAAAATTTAATTGCATTTAATGATTGAAATCCAATTAAAATCATATTTAATTAATTAAGTTTTTTTTATAAAAGCATTCGCAAAGCTGCCGAGGTCAAACTCAAGTCATCATAATTTGAATAGTTATGCAAAAAAATTGAATTGTGTTGGAATAAAATTCGAATCATAACAAAGAAAGTTAAATTCGAGTTGGTTAAGAATTCGAATCGGTGATGAATTAGAATCTTAACAACAAAAGTTAGATTCAAATCTGCCAAAGCGCAGTTAAAATAGGGTAACTCTCACCGTAAAAATGATGATAGAAAACGAAAAATTGACAGAACATAGAACATGGAAAACCACGACTATATTATTCATTATTATATAAAAATTTTTGAATAATTTTTTCAAAAGTTATTATATATAAAAATAAAAACCAAATTCCAATTTAATTATTACCATTTTATAACATCATATATAAACTGTTATTGGTATAAATGAGAGAATATGAGCAAAAAATAAAAACGAGTGAGTAGGTAGAAGTGAGAAAAAGAGATGGAAATTAGTCCAAATGCCTGAAAGAGAGAGAGAGAGAGAAACAGCTGCTGTCAATGTCAATGTCAATCGATGCTACTAGACGAGTGTACCAAATTAGTGTTGATTGAACTTGACACATGACTCACGGTTAAATATGATGGACTTTTCGTGATGTACAATAATTGCTCAATTGGTACCCAAGTAACTCGAAACTTACAATAAGAGAGGCAGATAGAGTGAGAGAGAGTGAAAGAGAGTAATAGAGAGAGAGAGAGAGAGAGAGTGAGAGAAAGTGATACTAGCCTAAGATCCAAGTTATAGTAGTAATTGAATAATAAAATTTAATAAAACAAATAAAAAAATAAATTAATTTGCCCATATCACTCGGCTTGACGGCGAAAGTGGATTAGGAATGTCACATTTCAACGTCAATCAAATCAAATCTAATAAAAAATGATGAAATGATAATATGTACACTCTTCCAATGGAATGTCACATTCACTTGGTTGCACATGACTATCCATAATCACATGCAAGCAAAGTTAGAAAATTTAAAAATTATTATTCCAAATTATACATTTTGTAAAAATTTGAATTTAAAATATCAAAATAAATCATACACTGATAACATCTGCAAATTGAGTTTTCAACATTGATAATACATATATTAAACAAAGTATTATATTCAAATATTTGTTTCAAAAACTTACATTGTACAAATGAGAAACAAATCATTTTGAGATTGACAAAAAGTTTTTTGAAAAAATTAGAAAAAACTGGCAGAAAAGCCTTGTGTAAAAAACGACAACAAACCGGTCAAAGTAAAACTTGAGTTATCATAATTTGAAATGTTATGCAAAAAATCGAATCAGATCGGTTAAAAATTTTAAAAATTCGAAAAATTATACAAAAAATTAGAATCAAATTTAAATAAAATTCAAATCATATTACAGAATTTAAGATTCAAATTGATTAAGAATTCAGAATACAACAGTAAAAATTAGATTCGAATCAGCTTAGAATTTAAATCACAACAGTGAAAGTTCAATTTGAATTGGTTAAGTACCGCGGAAGTAGCGTAACTTTTACCGTACAAAAGTGTGGTAAAAAATGTAAAGTTATCTAAAAATAAAATTGGGCATAGAAAACCATCATCATATACTTGCCAATAATAATAATAAAAATGCATTTAAAGCTGGCCAAAAATACAAAAGAGAGGTTCCAAACGAATGTAAAACGTGACTATGTATTTGCATCGCAGTCACACTCGCATAACCGAGAGAGAGAGAGAGAGAGAGAGAGAGAGAGAGAGAGAGAGAGAGAGAGAGAGGTGCGTAGTGAGTGGTTGAAAAACATCCCGTGGCATTGATTGCATGTCGTGCTCAATGATGATGCTCATCATGGGTGATGCTTTGATGTGTAAGTTATGCTATCATCAAAAAATGCAGTGGCCACATGTGATAGTGAACTAATCGATTCGAGGCTAGCATCCACACTTACAAATACAAATACACATAGACTTTGACACACTGAAAACGCAGTAAAAAAATAATTGCGTTGTGCATTTGCGTTGGTGAAATATATAAATAGTTCCCTTGAGTACATGTAGATATCTCGATTATTAAAAAAATTTTTATAAAACAAAAAATTAAATTTGAGTTGCCACAACAAAAGTTAGATTTAATTTGGTTATAAATTTGAATCAGTTAAAAATTCAAATTTGTCCCATTTTTAAATTTAATTTTATACAAATTAAATATTACTAAAACAAGCAATTTAGTCAACAGCTTAGTGTATTGAAAGTATTCTCAAAACAAGTGAAACAGGCGTCTCAAGTTGCATTATGGTGGAGTGTAAAGTTCACTGTAGATTAATGGATTTTTATGGGTATCAATACAAACAAACTTACTTTGGTAAATTAAAATTTTTCATAAATTAAAAAAATTTTCCAGTCTTTTGAGTTTATTAATTTATAAAGGTCACACATTTTCAAACATTTTAATCAAATACACGTTGCGTGTTAGGATGGAACAACAAAACGCCTTGGGAATAATTTTTGATTAGTTGATAAAAATACAAAATAAATAAATATAATATAATATAATAATAATATAACAAAGAAACACTGACTAAATAAATTCACTTGGGAGAAGGAAATTTCTATTATAAAATTAATGAAAAAATTGGCAATTCACACATTAAAACTCATGTGCTGCTGGTGGTACCGGTAAAGTAATACAAGTGATAGCAAACTAATCGATTCGAGGCTCATCACGCGTAGAAACACAGATACACATACGCACATAAAAAGAGAAACAGTGTGAGATTGAAAGAGAGAGAGAGAGAGAGATACTCGGTGAAAGATGATCGCTGAATGTTGATGCATTGGCACGAGCTCAATATCAGAAAATGTTTCACCGACCAAACCAACCAAACCAACTAAAACGCACACCGGTTAGAAAGAATGAGAGAGAAAAAGAGAGTGAATCGAATGACTTTGGGTAGAAAGTTTAAATCGCTTGTTTCCCCTCTGTTAAATTTAGCCAACCTCAAGTTTGAGAGCTCGTGGTGAGAGAGAAAAGAAGAGAGAGAGAGAGAGAGAGAGAGAGAGAGAGAAAGAGAGATGGTTAGAGGAGATGGTGTGAGATGTGCCATAGGCAAACAGTCGACTCGTTGGCAGGCGTCATGCTTATGGCGCCATTGCCAGCACGCGCCAGCCTTTTTTGCCTCCCGGTGATTTCTCTATCTCTCTCTCTCTCTCTCTCTCTCTCTCTCTTCCACTCTCTTACTCACTCTAACTTTCTCTTACTCTCTCTCTCTCTCTCTCTCTAACTTTCACTCACTCTCTCTTTCTCTAACTCTCACTCACTCTAACTCTCACTTTCTCTCTTCTTTTCTCTTGTATTTTTTCTTTTTCTCATTTGTTCAATTTCCCATTTTCTATCCTTTCTTTAAACTCTCTCACTCTCTCTCACTCACTAACTACCTTTCTTGTTCTCTTTCTCTTTCTATCTCTCTCCCACTCTTTCTTTCACTCTCACTTTCCCCTTTACTATTACGTTTGATTTTAGTAAATTTATCTCTATTTCTATTTCTTTCTCTAAAATATATTCTTTATTGTTTTAACTTTTTAATTATCTATTACCTATCTATTATACTATTATCTATATTATAGAATTATCTATCTTTCTATCATACCTAACTTTTATTCAAGTTTCCACTCATTTTCCAAATTTTGATTTTTCTTTTATATTTATATAGTATAAAATTTTCTTTTGGGACAAAATTATTTCTTTTTAGTATTTTGATTGTAATATAATTCATAAATATATTTATATATATTTGATTTGGCTCTCCATTTCTCTTTATTCCAAACTCACTTTTTGGCGTCTCTTTTATTTGTAAAGTTTACACTTCTTTTTCTCGCTTTCTCACTCTCTCTTTCTTCTTCTCTCTCTCTTTCTCTCTCTCCGTCTCTCTCAATAAGCTCTCGATGTCAGTGGTGCTCTCCTGGAAGCCACTCAAGCGAATGGCGTGAGATGTGTCGTGATGGTTAGACCACCAACCAAGGCAAGCCACTTCAAACCACTCTACTGGACACTGAAGAGAGAAATAGAGAGAAAAAGAAAGAGTGGGGGAAATTGAGAAAAAGGAAAAAACAAAAATAAAAAAGGGAAAAAGGGAGAAATTCAATACAAAATCAAATAGAAAATAATAATAATAACAATATAATTTAAAGTTGA
Source organism: Papilio phestus (assembly GCA_018231625.1). Lineage (NCBI taxonomy): Eukaryota > Metazoa > Arthropoda > Insecta > Lepidoptera > Papilionidae > Papilio > Papilio phestus. The sequence goes on along the minus strand of DVQH01000612.1, from coordinate 13,760 downwards.
ATCAACACACACACACACACAGAATCTCTAAATTAAAATAAATAAATGCAATTCTATTCAATTTAATTTAAATATACTATTTTTCACAATTTAGTTTTTTATTTTATTTTTTCTGTCACTTTATTACCTTTATTGTTGATTGATTTTCTTGCTTTAATCCTTTCTATCACTTACTTTTTCACTTTCTCTTTCTCGATTTTTCCCCTTTATCGCTAAAATAGTCAAAGAACACGTGTGTGTGTAAATGAATTACAGGTGCACTCCATAATCACTTTGGAGGATTGCACCTGGTGTGACTGGTAGATTGCACTTGACAACCAGACAAGGATCACACTTTTATCTCACTTTCTCTCTCTCTCCCTCTCTCTCTCCCTCTCTGAAAGTGAGAGATCAAAGTGTGTTGCTAAGTTTGAATAAGAGAGAAAGAGAGAACTAGGTCGTCGAGGTTACCAAGTGTCATCACAAGGTCACAATCTAAATTGTTATATATTTCAATTTTTTAAAGTATTTAAAAAATAGAATAAAGCTTATATTATGACAAATATAATAAAAGATGATTTTTTTCATTTATAAACAAATATTAATTTTTATTACATTTTTCAAACATGCGCAGTTTAAATCGAATTCTAACTATATTCAAATCTTACTTTCTGTATTACACTTCAAATTCTAAACACATTGAAATCTAATTCTATACTTTACACTTCAAATTTTAACCTGATTGGAATTTAACTTTCTTCTTTAAATATTATCAGATTCAAATTTAATTTTTTTGCTTTACAATTCCAATTCTAACCCGATTCGAATATAAATTTTTGTGTTACATCTTAAAGTCGGCTAAATGTTTTTATTTTTCGGTAAATAAACGGTAAATATATATAACAAAAATTTTAAAATAACAATAAAATTTATTTTCTTAATAATTTATTTTATGATTCAAACAAAACATAAATGATGATAATTTTGCTAAATCTAATCAAGTTTGTAATCTAACCTCATACACTTACACACACAGAGAAGTCATAACCGAAAAACATATATTTAGTATTAGACATTTAATATTAACACACAAAAATGTGCTTTGTCATCGTATATTAAGATTTGTTGGGTGCGTTGTTAGTGTTGAGCTAAAATTAGATCTAATTTACACTTATTTTATTGTGTGATTTTAATTATGAACAAAAAAACAGACATTAAGACATAGTTTGCATTCTTAGATAAATAAAAAAGTTAGTTAACATTAGTTTCTATTAGTTTGCTTAAAAAAACTTTTAAAAATATATACTCCTGAGGAAATAGAAAAATTTAATTAAAATAAATCAGTTTCAAATAAAACAAAACTTGATATTTTTATATAAATAAAAAAATGTACAATTCGATTACAACTTGAATATGAGTAATTGATTTTTTTAAATAATAATAATAATACTAAAATTGTCATATCAAAAATTATCCTAAAATGCAATCAAGTGTTGCACAGTGCAATGTCACGGTGAGGTGGCAGTGAGATTGAGAGTGTATTGTAATAATGAGAGAGAGAGAGAGAGAGAGTAAAAAGACGGAAATAAATAGAAATTGAAGTACATGTCAAATCTCATGTCTTATATGTGTTTCAATTGCCATAGGAATCGATCGATCAAGTTATCTGCACCCAAACACTCAAACTTAAAGTACATAAAGTCTAGAGTCTCGCATTAATCAAGCTTTACAGTTTTAAATTATCTATAAAATTTCCAATTTTTTGTAGTAAAATTGTGTTTTATATATACGCACACACAAACATTAGTTAATATCAAGTTTTTGTTGTATCAAAGTTTGAGGGGAGAATGAAGAAAGCAATCATTAACTACACAAATGTCAAGTTTCATATCTTATTGTTCACTTGGTTTAAAACTTGATCGATTCGAAAGCACAATTGTCAGAAGTAATATACACTTCAAACAAAACCACAAATTATTATTAATTAAAAATTTTCCATTTATCATCTGAATGTTTTGGTTTTTTATCTTATTGACTATTTTATTTGGGAGGTTTTAGAATAAAAAACTAATGTTGCAAAATTACTTGGATAAATTTTCGAACTAATTTCTACACTAATAGTAATATATTTTTTTCTATATTTTATACTATTCTTAGACAATTTTTTATTTTTTGCTACACTTTTGCATTGTAACAGTTACGCAATTTTTACTATGCTTAACCGATTCAAAACTTATTTTTGTTGTTATGATTCAAATTTATCACGGATTCGAATTTAATCTTTAGTTTTATAATTTAAAATTTATTTCAATTTAAATTTTTTAATAACATAAAAATTTTAATAACTCGAGTTTGACCTTGGAGGCTTTGCCTTCGTTTTTTACAAGAGAACGCTTTAGTACCGGCTTTCATGTTAATACAAATATATATATATTATATTTATTAGTAATCCCTGTCAACCACAAATCATCTACCTAAAGTACTTATACACACACACACAAACACATCTACACACATTCCGGCTATAGATTGTATATATTTACACACACAAACTAGCATAAAATCCGGTATTCTACCACACCACAAACTAATGCACATATACATATATATAATATATAAAATAATTGAAGTGTTCCAGGAAATATCCTTCTCTCTCTCTCTTTCTTTCTCCCTCTACCTTATCAAACTTCCAAGCAAAAACACAATTGACACATAGACACACACACACACACATATATACATTAAAAGTTCCTGTTGGTGAGTGTGTATGTGTATGTGTTTCATATAAAGGTTCTATGCTTAATTAATTATTTATATTTATATTTCAACATTTATTATTATTATTATTTTTAAAACGTAAATATGTTTGCCTTTATATGTGTGTCTATGTTGTTTGTTATTTTTGGTAATTTATATTAATTTTTACTTTTATAATTTATATATATAAATACATACTAAACACCTTGGCAACACGGGCTACTTGGTAGAAATAGAGAAAGAAAAAGAGAGAGAGAAACTTGGAAACGTGTAGTGTTGTTGAGAATGAAGGTCTATAAATGAGCTATTATGATTTAGCGATAAAAACACCTAAACACCGGAAATAAGCAGAGGTCGTCTGGACAATGGCATAGTTCCGTTGAAATAAAATAATAACAGTTAAAACAAAAGAGAAAGAAAACAAGAGAGAGAGAGAGAGAGAGAGAGTTTGATTAAGGTTATCGTAGTTGTTTTGATTAATTTAGAAACATTGTTATTGATTAGTGACACAAAAGATTAAAAAATATATTGATTTATTTAATAAAATAGTGAAAGTTTCAATCAACCAAGAAAAAAAATCTGACACTGTGACGCACAATACACAATAAAAGTGAGTCATTTTTAAAAGATTAATTATATTATTATTATTATTATTACAACATGACTAGAGAGTTGAGTCATTCATTGAACTTATTGTCATCAGAAAGCAAATGAGTCATAAAGCTTTTCATTAATTTTGTTATCATAAAAATGTGACAATGACACTTATATAAATTAAGGATTCACAATAAAACAATTATACAAAAAATTGTGGTTGTAAAATTAGATTTTATCATATAAAGTTTGATTGTTAACCTAAATCTAGGTAAAAGTAATATATATAATATAATAAAAAATGTAACATTTTTTATTATATATTTTTATATCACTATCTATTGAGATATGATAAAATTTAATTAAATTTTAGCTACAATGTGCACTTTAAAGTCTAAACTTATGCAACTTTCAAAACTAAATATTAAGAACTGTATTGAAGAGATAAAATATTTATTTTAATCCTGTCAAAGTCAAATTATTTTGTATTAGATTATGTCATAAATATTTGACTTTTCACTCATTTGTTTTTTCTTCTTTCTCTATCTCTCTTTATTGATCCCATTGTTGCATAGGATTAAAGATCACAAGAAAGAAATGCTTGAGAAATGTAGAGTGTATGAGAAGAAAAAGGTGCCGGAATATAAATCCCTAGATTAGGAGTTATTTTTACCCTAAATCCCTATTGAGAGATCTTCATCAACATTCAAAATGTCATAACGTCAACTTAACTTTAGAGTCAATATATCAATGAGTACAAACTAATATTTTCATTTTTAAATATATTATAACTTCTAAAGGAAAAATATTGTTATTAGTACATTTATTTTTAAATTAATATGTGTATGTAATAAATTAAATTGAATTTAATAAAAAATCAAATTAAATTTTAGGTAATGTGTTTGACATCGTAATTGAGAAAAAAACTAATTCTGAATTGTTGAATTGAGCCAAATTTTGTTGGAAATTTCTTTTATATTATAATAAATTGCATTAGTCGACACATCTATTGAATTCTATCACATTCGATGATTGCACCATTGAGAGTGTAATCAAGCCCTCCAGTGATGTTTATGTGAACCACTCTTTTTCTCTCTCTCTCTTTTTCTTTTTCTCTCTTTCTTTAACTCACTCTCTATTACTTTTTCTCTTATTTTCACTTTCTCTCTCCCTCTTTCTCACTCTCTCTCTCTCTTACCATTTCTCTCACACTCATTCACTCTCTCTCTCTCTCAATCTCTTTTCTCCCTCTCTCTTTATTTCACTCTCTCTCTCTCTCTCTTACTCACTTTCTCTTTCTCTCTTTCTCACTCTCTCTTACTATCTCACTTACACTCTTTCTCTCTCTCCTACATTCTCTCTTACTTTCTTTAGCTCTCTTTCTCTTTCTCTCCCTCTACTCACTCTCTCTCTCTCTTACTATCTCTCTCATACTTTTCACACTCTCTCAATCTCTGTTCTCTCTCTCTCTTTTTCTTTTTTCCTCTCTCGTTCTCTTTTCTTCTCTCCTATTTATTTTCTTCTCCCTTTTTCTCTCTCTTGTATTTTTTGGTTCTCTTACTCACTAACACCCGTATTGCTAACTAAACAAACACCGAACTATATCCAAATGACAATTGTGGAAAAAATAGATCGATGAGTTTTGCTTTCTCTCTCTCTCTCTCTCTCTCTCTCTCTCTTCAATGTTCACATTCTCACTGTTTCTATTTTTCCCTCTAGAAAATACGCTCACAAATGTCACTTTCAAAGCATATATATATGTCGTATATGTTGCATCACAAATTGCATTGATTTCTTGTTTAAAATTTACAATTGTACTATTTCTATGCGAATTAATAGATTCGGTTTGGAATTTGAAGTGTGTAACACCAAAAATAGTTTTGAATCAATAAAGAATTTAAGTTATAACAACAAAAGTTAAAATTGATTTGGATTATAATTTGAATCATTGCGACAAAAGCTAGAATTGAATTGGTTAAATATTTGAATCACGATTTGATGAAAATTGAATTCAGTCAGTAATATTGAATAAGCCAACAGAATGTTAAAATTCTAATTTCAATGTCATTATTTTATCTAAAAAATTTCAAAAAGAAATTGCCTAATTCAAACATTGCAAGTTGAAAAAACAAAGACTTAATATAATCCCGTCAATCTTATTTACATATAAATTAAAGACAATGACAATCTAAATTCTAAAATGTCAACAGCAAAAAATATTTGTTGTTTACTGGAAGAGAAAATTTATAATAAAATAAGTTTGAGAGTAACCTTGTAATCTATTATCAAAGTAAATTAATTTTAAAATTTAATATAAAATATATAAAATAATTAAAACCATTCAGATTAAATTTAAATAGAGATTAACCTCACTAAAGCTTGTGTGTGCTATAGAAAATTAATTTCAATACGGTATTTGTTTTTCTGGTTTTTGATCTTGGTAATGTCAACATCAAACTCAAACAGAAAACAACTTGAAGCAAATAACAACAAAAAAAGAAGAGATTAATTAAGTTCAACTATTGTAGAAGTTGATTAATGTTTTGTGTACATTTCATTTGTTTCAGAATTAAAAGCAAAAAATTCTTGGTAAATCTAAAGGATTTCACAATGTCACACTGTATACTATAGTTTAAGGGTAAAAATAAAATAATTATATCATTATATATTGAAATAAGATAAACAACAATAAATATATTTTTTAAATAAAAATTTGTTAAGAATTTAAATAATTTTAACATTTGATTCAAACTGCACATGAGCAAAAAAAGTTGTAGTAAACTTAAAAAATAAACTCCTAAATAAATATTTTAAAATAAGTTAATGACAATAAAGATTTCATTTGAGCAGGTACAATCTTTAATAATTTATTACTTGCAATTTCACACAAGCATAAACTTTAAATTTTTAAATATTTATATTAAATTTTTTTAATTAACGATAATTATTTTAACTTTATGCGGTATGGTTGCATTTGAAATAAACTAAAAAATATTTATTTATTTTAGGTGTATTTCAATTTATTTTATTTAGGATAATTATATTAAATTATTTAATTTAATAATAAATAGAAGTTTTTAAACCTAACTCAGCATATTATTATAGAAAAAAATTAATAACAATTTTATAATCTTTTGGCATTTTGACAACTTAAATTACTTTAAAATTACTTGAATCAAAAAAAACGTCGCAGATTTTTTTCCATTTTCAACACACACGCAAAGAAAAATAAATTAACTCAATAAATGCGCGTGATGGGAAACTTAATTAAGTTGGGTGTGATATAAATTATTTATACACATAAAAATAAATATAATAATAATAATAATAAATGTATTATGAAAGAAAAAAATAGGAATGTGGCAATATACTTTCATGCAGGATATTTCTAATTAATAATTAGCAAAATATGAACAAAACAAATATATATATAGTGTGAGTGTGTGAGAGAGAATGAGAGCAAGTAAAAGAAGGTTGCAATGATGGTCATCAAAGCATAACAAGGTCAATAAACTGTTGAATGTTTGTTTCTCGTAACTCTCGTTTCATAATATGGCAAATTAAATCTTCTCCAATAAATTAATAAATAATATGGTCTTGATTTTCAATGTTTAATTTTCAATGTTTTGTAATTTTTTCTTATTTTCTGCCATATTTTTGTATTATAAGAGTTTTCCTACTTATACTAGGCTTAACCAAGTCAAATCAATTTTTTATTTGTTGTGATTCAAATATATCACCGATTCGAATCTAACTTTCACTAATGTAATTTTGAATTTTTAACCAATTCGAATCTTATTTTCTGTTATAATTTAAATTTTATTCCAATTTGATTTGATTTTTGTTAATTTTAAACCATTTTGATCAGAATCAGTTTTTTGTAATACTTAAAAAAATTAGAAAAAAATTAATATATAAAAATATATATGTTGTTTAATTTTGTTTTAAAAATTTACATAAATAACAAAATATACTTACTTTCCGAAAATGAGTTTTTTTGCTGTTACATTCACAGATTTTAAAAGTGTCATTTTTAAAAATAACTATAACTATAAAAAGTAAAATCGTGTAAAAGACAAATCAAATTAAGTTTGAAAACTTCTAAAATGTGTTGAGTTGGGTGGTGAAAAAAGAAAATATTTGAAAATATTTCAAACAACAAAACAAGTGAAACACTATCTCATCATAAATATATTACACACTTACACAAAATAACAATTGCAAGCGATAATGTCTGAAAGTGATGGATTGAGCCAAAGAATGGGTGAGGGAGAGAAAGTGAATATGAAAGAAGATGAATAAATGAGTGAATGAGAGAGACCAGTAGCAAGAATAAATTTAGAGAGAAAGAGAGAAAGAAAGAAAGAAAGAGAAAGAAAGAGAGAGAATAAAAGAAAGAGAAAGAGATAGAGAGAGAGTGAGAGAGAGAGAGAGAGAGAGAAAGAAAGAGAGAGAGAGAGAAACGCCTGAACACATGTGGATAAATAATGTCTCTCAACAAGAGTTGTGTTGGCGTCACTGCAAAATGGACTCATGCAGAGTACCAAGTCATGGTTATCTTTGAAAGGGGGAGGGAAGTTTCGCTGACGCAAAAGAGAGAAAAAAAGAGAAAGAGAAACAGAGAGAGAGAGAGAGAGAGAGAGAGAGAGAGAAAGAGAGAGCAAAAGAAAATTAGAAATCAAGTAAAATTTTAAAATAGAGTAAAGGAAATGGGGATTTGAGAGAAAATTGGCAAAAGACAGGAGAAAAAAGAGAAAAGGGAGTACAATAGAAAGTGTGGGTAATGGTAGATGGAGAGAGAGAGAGAGAGAGAGTTTAATAATGAGTAAAAATAAAGAGAGAAAATGAGTGAAAAAGTAGGGGAAAAAGTGAGAAATGGAGAGAGTGAGTTTGAGAGTGATTGAGTAAATGAGAGAAAGATGAGAGAGATAGAGAAAAATTATGAGAGAGAGAGAGAGAGTTTAAAAGTGAGTGATAAATAGGGGAGAGAGAGTGAGAGGGGTAATGAAAGAGAGAGAATCAAGTTTTATGTGGCCGGAATTTCGAATCACGCGATGAGAACAACAAGAAGAAAAAGAAGAATAGGAGGAAAAAGAGACGACAAAAAATAATAATAATAATAATAATAATGCAAATTCATCCAAGTGGAAGTGACACACTAATTTTCAATGGTTGGAAAATTGAAGTGACATCATCATTATCATCGTTCAATGATTTGATCTCGAAATTATTTTGCACTTCAATATAGTAGTGAACATGAGTGACTAATCGATATTTTTTGAAGATAGAGAGAGACAGAAAGAAAGAGAGAGAGAGAGGGAGGGAGGGAGAAAATGAATCATTGAAGGCTATATAAAACAAAACAAAAAACTACAACGATGAAAACTGATATTGATTGATAATATATTTTAAAATTAAATTTAACTTTAAAAATATGATTTTATATAATTAATTAATTAAAGAATGAAATTGAAGGGTAGATAAAAAAATTTTATATTAAATATTTAAAAATTTAAAATTGATAAAATAAAATTACTTTTTGGAAAAACAACTGATGTGACAAAATATGAATATTTAATTATTATTTATGTGAAAATGCAGAGTAAGATAAAAAATTAAGTTGGAAAATAAAAATAGAAAAGAGAGAGAGAGAAACGGAAATTTACCAATGATCAAACACACAAATCATTCGATGACAAATCAAAGGTCAAACACGTGTGAAAATAGAGAAAGTGAAAGAGAGAGAGAGAGAGAGAGAAAATGAGAGAGAGTGAAAGGGAGAGAGAGAGTGAGAGAGAGAGAGAGAGTTAGTGAGAGAGAGATAGAGAGAAAGAAAGATAACACAAATTAGTTCATTGACCATTTCCGATACCATAAGACCTTTGGATATCTCAAATTATCTTGCAAACCAACGCAAAAAACCATTGAAATATTAGCAACATTGCAATATATTAATTGAATATTTCATCATGTATTGATTGGTAATATATATCGATATTTGATTTTTGGTTATCGTTTTTTTGTATCATGAAATAAAATTTACTTACCAATTTATGAAACCCAACAAAAGTTGACAAAATCACACACGAATTAATGTTCCACGAAAAATAGTTTTAAAATTAAAAATTAAAAATAGATTGTTCAAAGTGCAGCGTTTTTTGGAAGACATAATCAAACTTGACAAAACCGAGTTATTGCTTATATGTTGTAAAGCAGAAATAAAGTTTATCAAATTTTTTTTCAAAAAAGCAATGTTTCAATATGGAAACAATGGAGAATCATGTATAGTAGATGTAAAAAAACTTCAATTACTATAACAATGTTTAAAATGGAGTATTCCAAATGTAGAAAAAGAGAGAAGAAGGCTGCAAATAGAAAATAAATAAAATTAAATAATGTGAGCAAGGACAATGTGTGTCCCCCGACAATAATTATTAAAATTTAAAAAAAATAATTAGTTTGTTTTTGGTCAAGTTAAGCACACTTTTTGGCAAAACGTTTTTGAATTAAATTAAAATAAAATTTAAATCATTACAACAAAAGTTAGATTCGAATCAGTGTTGCCATCTAGTCACAATATTAAAAGTTAGATTGAAATTGGTGATCAATTTAAATTCCGACAGTGAATGTTAAATTCGAATTGGTTAAGAATTCAGATCACATTAGTGAAAGTTTGATTCGATTCGATAATGATTTCGAATCACAAATTAAGGTTTGAATTGGTTAAGCACAGTGAAAATAAAAAAAATTTTTAAGTACAAAAAAAGTGGGATAAAACAATAAAATGAAAGATAATTAAAAGTAAATTTTACGACTATATTATTCATTTATATATAAAAATAGATAATTTCTTGTCAATTTTCCTTAAAGCGCTTATACTAAAATTAATAAAACACAATTTGTAAGTATATATTTGAATAATAGCTTTTTTTTAAATAGAGAAACACAAAAACCGTACCAAAAATAAACTTCAATTAATAGAATTTTCAGTTGTTACATACCAAAAAAAATTAATTGGAAGCAAGCAAACGTTGACGAGGCATTAGTGAGTGATTAAAATTAGTCAAAATGTTTTTCGAGTATAAGTGTAAATCAAGTGTAGTAAAGTATAATTCAAGGCAAGAGAGTGTTGGCTGTAAAGAGAAACAAAACAAAATTTAATTACAAATTTAACAAAGTGTGTAAACAAATTTGCATTGTTTGAAAATATTTAACACAATCCCCAATTATTTAGTGTTATAAAGCTTTACTAAGAATCTCATATAAAATTTATACTGAAACAAAGCTATTAACCTAATTATTATATTTATTAACAATTGCCTTAAAATCAAACTATTTTTCAAGTTGGAAATACGTTAAAATTTAATTTGCGAGATTTACATTGATTACAAGTATAAAACAACTCATATATACATTTTATACAATAACTACGCATCAAATAGACAAGTTAAGCTTTATATCGTTCATCAACACTTTGATGATGATGATGATGATGAGGATATCTTATGATTTATATAAGTGTGATGCTAGATAAGTAAAAAAGTTACAATGTATATCAATGAGTGAGAGAAAGAAAGAGTGAGAGTGAGATGGCATCACGTGCCTCTGGATTATCGCGTACTATAGATTATCTCTTACTTAATCTCTTTCTCTTAATGTCTCCTTCTTTTCACTTAATCTTTCTTAAACACGTGGAGGTGCTTAAATAATTAAGTACATTATTAAGAATAATAATAAAAAACATATTATAGTAAACAGGTAATAAATATATAAATTCTAATTAAATATTTAAAATTTTCGATATTCGATATTTAAATTGTGTATAGCAAAAAAAATTTAATTTTTACACATTTTAAATACACTGTATTTGAAATTTATTTAGAATTTAGAATAATTAAAAATAAACATTACCATTTAATCAATGAGTAGATGAGAAGAAAAAATGAGTAATAGACTAAATGGTGTGAAGTATTTTAGAGTGTAGTTTTGAGTTTGAAATTTGACAAACTTGAGAAAATCTACATATAGAAAAGATAAAATTCAAAACAATATTATCATTAATATTAGTATAGGTAGCCAAAATTGAAGTCTTACGGAATGTATTCCAAAATCGCACATAATCAGAGGTAGATGAATTATAAGCAGGTGAGATTAGTTGTTTCAACAACCAGAAGAAAAAAATAGAGGAACCTTTTTTATGTTGTGTGCATTTGAGTGAGTGTGCGCAGTGAGGTATTTCACATTTTAATGGAAGATTTAGTATTATTATTGATCTTGTATGTATAAAGATTAATATAAATAAAAGATTAAAAAATTCAAAAAGATAAAAATAAACTCGGTAGCATTTCAGTTGTTTCTTCGTTTTCTTCTTTTTTAATGACAAACAAACTTGAAAAGCTAGTTGTGGGCACTTGATGAATTCGATTATTTACAACAACAATCAAAATTTCTCATTTGAGCTTAAACATTTTTCTTTGCTCTTCTTATTGCTCGGTCAATAAGGGTTTTGATTTTTTGTGGCAAAAATAATTGGGTAAAAATAATTTTTTAAACATAACTTAAAAACTTTTTGATTGATCTAGGCAATTTTAAAAGTTTGGTGCAAATTTTGCAAATTGGTGCCTGTGTTTAGTAATAATGGAATTTTAAGGCGATAAGTCGTTTGGTGAAACAATCGAACCAGATTGACGTGATTCGGTTCGGAACGGGCCATGATCACTGCCCATGTGTCCCGAACACTCAAGCCATAATTCCTAATAATTTTTCTAAATCCTCCAAAATAAACGGGTCACGCGATAAAATGAGTAAAATAAAATCAACATTAATAGAAAAAAGTTTCAAAGCACAAATGGATCAACTTGAGAGGAGGATGAATTTCCGTTAAAAAGTGTATATAATATATGATGAAAGTGAGTAAGTGAGATGAGTGAGATGTCGCGGTGGTCAGTAAAAGAGAGAGGGAGATCGTGAGGTAGTGAAGGAGTAAGTGAAATAGAGTGAGTGAGAAGAGAGGTAGAGAGAGAGAGAGAGAGAGAGAGAGAGAGAGAGAGCGAAATTGCACCACCTTATCGGTGAGTATTTTGTAGGGTGTTGAGTTGGCGCAGTGAGTGAGTAAAGTGTGACGTGAGTCATATGCCAACTCGTCTTCTATTGCATTCGATCAAACAGACACGTACATCAAAATGCAATGCAATTTTTTTCCTTCTCTATCTCTCTTTCCCTCTATCTCTCTCCGTTGACACCAATGGGCACAGTGGAAAGCAATGTTCACTGTGTGTGCAGTGTATGTGTGTGTGTGTGTAGAGGTAGATCAGGTTTGTTTGTCCGTTGCGCATGCGCAATCTTAACCTTTATCCTGCTGTGCCGAGTAACAGTCATTGCCTGTGCGGTGTGCCTTTGAGTTTCACTTGAACGACACGGCAGAGTAAGTTGCTCACACTCAATTCAACCTAACTCACTCTCTCGCACAGAGCGAGAGATTCACTCGCCCGCCAAAAAACGACCGTTGGACTTTCTCATAGTTGCACACACACGGATTGACTGCCTGCTTGTGAGTGCAGCGCCGCCTGGTGGCAAGCGTTGGTTTGACTGTGTGTGTGTGTGTGTGTGTGCACACTCACAGGCAGAGACACGCAGCACTCGCTGGCTGCTCGATAAATTGCCTCTCTAGCTTCTCCTCTTCTCATTTCTCTTTCACTCTCCACCTCGTTCGGTCGGTCGCTCTGTACTACCTCTACACTGGCACTGGCACTGGTCGCTCTTTCGGAGTCTCTTCTATTCTCTTCTCACCATTCTCTATCTTCGGTGTTTGATCACGCCGTCGGTTCGTGTTGGCAGCAATAGTGCAGCTAAAGCGGCCAACTATCTCTACGCTCGTTTGGACGCACGGCAGCTTGATCAAGCCAGTCTCTCTAGTTTTGCTCCCGACTTGCGCTTCTTGTCGCGTCATACCGATCTCACTCACTCACTCACCAACTCGCTTTGACCCAGTCTCCAACTCTCTTTCTTTTCCCGTCTGTGTCGAATCTCCTAAGGTGAGTAAAATTTTTTCCGTGTGATTTGAATGTATAATTAAGAGAATTTAGGTTGTGAGAGGGTATGCTAAATTACCTCAGGTTTCTATCTATGTGACAGTGAGGAGTGCGAAAACAAAGCGGCGATTGTTGATTAAAATTTATCACAACCCTATTACCACAGCAATTATTATTCTTATTAATTGTTGTTGTGGTGGTTGTTAGCACAAAGTGGTTTTCCTTGTTTACACCTCATTGTTTGTTTGGCTTGTTGGGTTTTCCTAACCAAACAGTGCATATCTGGTGTAGACAATGGTTTATTTTTATACACTAGTAGTAAAAATAATACAAATATAGCCCAATAAAAATAAATCAATATTAAATGCATTGAGAACATATAGTAATTAATAGTTAATA
>DVQH01000611.1:0-20697 GCA_018231625.1 Papilio phestus | reverse complement strand
CTCTCTCTCTCTCTTTCTCTCTCTCTCTCTCTCTCTCTCTCTCTCTCTCTCTTCCTCTCTCCCTCTTAGTATACAATTAGACAAACTTGCGAACCACTTGGGACTTGCTTTCACTCTCTCTCTCTCATTTCTTTTCACTTCTCTTCTGAGAAAGCTATAGCTTATCGAAGATCACGACTGTTGTTGGTGTGGTCTGTCAAGGGCACTAAACGATCAGTGTAGAAGGAATAGATCCACGAATAGCCTTGTTTAAATCTAAATATTTATATATTCTTCTAAGCAAAGTTAAAACTGGCACTGGTGGTAACAAGTGTGCTTGTGTAAAATGGCTCCCGATGGTCGATTGGAGCACTCTCTCTCTCTCTCTCTCTCTCTCTCTCTCTCTCTCTCTCTCTCTCTCTCTCGGTTCAGGCCACCGAGTGCCGTACGTAGGTCTGTGTTTGCGTCACTGGAGAATCAATCACCGTTGCGATGGGTTGCCTTTCAACATTGCACACAGACACCACCAACCCGGTGACTTATTTTTGCCACTCAGATCAACACCAATAGTGTGTAGTGTAGTGTAGAGAGCTTGGAGTCACCCGGAGAGCAAAACAGTCATCGATGTGTCTTCTTCTTCTTCTTCTTCTTTCATTTTCTCTCTTTTTTCAACTCATACACACACACACACTCCACCTTTTCTCATTTGCATTAGGGCATGAGCGTAAATCAATTTGAAGCTTTCAAACACGATGAACGAAGCAAAAGACGAAGACGACGAAGAACAGAAAATGAATACAAGCTCTACAGACAACAGAAGGGAAAAAAGAGAGAAAGGCGTGAGTTTAAGCTGTAAATTAGTGTAGTATACTATCAAAGGTGCAGGTTTCAAGACTTTTGTAATAAGTAGTAGTCGTAAGAATAATAATAACAAATGTGTAAAGTATTGAAAAGGGCCTAAAAATAAACCCATTGGTGACCTAGCAAACGGTCGATGTGACTCTTATTAGAATTATTATTATTATTATTATTATATACCGCTGTGCAAGAGGACATTGTGAATCGATTGATCCACGCCTCGCCTTGCTTTGTGTGTTTGCTTGTGTGTCTATACCGAATGGAATCGATCGAAATGGTCAGTACACTTGACTGTCCAAGCTTGAATCGAACACAGGAACCAAGCTTAGTACACTTAGTCACTCACTCACTCACACACAGGCGAAAATTGTCTCCTTTGCGTTGAGCAACCTATTCCAATAAATGCTAAAATTAGAGCAAACATAACATAGAAGATTGAGTGAGAGAGAAAGAGAGAGAGAGAGAGAGAGAGTAAAAAAAGGCACCAGAGCCGCGAGAGTCGACAATCCATAGAGTCACGGTGAAGAGAGGGGGAGAAAGAGAGACATCACTTGGCCCAGTTTTTACCTCTAAACTTTGCACATAAAGAGAGAAAGCGAGGCAAAGGCGCGAGCAACATCAATGCCAATGTGTCACGATGGCACTCCAGGGTGGTGGAGAAGAAAAAAGAGAGAGAGAGAGAGAGAGAGAGGAAACAAGCGAAAACATAGACCTAGATTGAAAGATCGGGTCGAGCGTGAATTTGAGAGCTAACACAACAACGATAACACTTTAGAAAGAAAAAAGTGGGGTTTGGTGGACAGTTTGATGGCCACTTGCCACTTGTGGTGGGCTTATTATAAGTCTTATACAAGTCATGCTACGCTTGCAAACTTCTCTCTCTCTCTCTCTCTCTCTTCTCTTTTTTCACTTGTTTTATCGAGGTTTTTTCTGTGATCAAAGTCTGTTACCAAACTCTTTCTTTTTTCTATCTTTTTGTTCACAAAAGATGCCGACTACGTATATATAAAAACAGTAGCAGCAAATTTACGCTTGGATTCGGATGAATCAAATTAAGAGTGTCATTTGGATCTTCAAGAGAGAGCTTCACCACCAGAAGAGTTCTTCTTCTTATGTATATTATATACTTTTTTCTCTCTGTTATTCTACACATTCACACTGACGTCAAGCAGAAGAAGTGCCACAATGGTGAATTGAAATGAATGGAGAAGTCAGACAGCAAAGAAGACGAAATGAGGCAAATTAGGCCAAGTAGACATTTGCAGTTCATTCTCTCTCTCTCTCTCTCTCTCTCTCTCTCTATCCTCTGTGGATACGTGTCACGGAGAGTGGTGCTCTACCGTACCACACTGTACTCCAACTAGTAACTTGGCTTTTAATTAACGTTTCAGGTGCAGTGCAAGGTGAACCTCTGCTGTAAGTGTGTGTGTAAATGTAGACGCGCTCGGCTTTTCGAGAGTTAGCCACTAGGCACAAGAATCTTGCTGATTGAATCGAAATTCAATAGTAGAACGAAAATAATAATAATAATAATAAATAGGCCCCCGGGATCGAGTGACTGATGTGCCAATACCAGCTGTGTGTGGGGGTGGCTCCCTGGAAAAAATTCTCATTCGAGAAGTGTGTACCCCAAATTTTCTAAGGAATCCACCTTGAAAATGTATCCGAGTGGAAGAGAGTGGGCTAAGAGAGAGAGAGAGAGAGAGTCAACCTGAACTTATATATTGTTGATTGCGACATGATGTCTAAGTGAAGTAGTCTGGTCTCTCTCTCTCTCTCTTTCTCTCTCGGTAATGGCTCGTCCGGCACGTCGTCCGGGTGACTCACTGGCCGCGATCGGTGGTGTTGATCGCGATCTCGAAGGCTGCCTAACTCGTCTCTCTCTCACTTACTTTTTGAATTCCTCTCTGACTCGCTCTCACTCCCTTTGGTGGCCTTACCTCTTACCTCAGCGCATTTTGCCTCATTCGTCACTTCTGTCATTGAGTCGATGCAAATTGGCCATCGCATTGCACAAAGCTAAATGTGTGCTTTAGTGTGTGTGTCCCATTGCCATAGTAGTATCACTACTACCACCACCAGACAATGCTATTAGGCTCATTAGGCGACTCACCACCAGTTGAGAGGGATGACCTTAGCGACCAACACCGACCGTAGTAGTTGGTTTGATGATGACAAGGATGATGATGTTGGAAACCTACCATCATATTCTATTCTACCATTCTACAAACGTATAGCCAAGCAACAGCACGTGCCACGTGTTACTCTCTCTCTCTCTCTCTCTACCCTTCTCACACCATGCTTATCAGCATTGACCGTGAAGACACGCCAAACTCTACTCTCGGATTACATACTCTGACACAGTCAAACACACTCAAACACAAACTTTCCCTCCCACCGACACTCCCAAACACTTTTTCTTGTTATTGTTTGTTTTGTGTGAGTATAATAAAAAAATAAAGGAAACACACTATTGCAGCAGCCTTTTCTTCTTCTTCAACTTATCCGAGAAGTTTCATTTTCATTTCATTTCAATTGTTTTATTCTATACACACACTCAACTCGTTTTTAAAGTTGACACTCAAGTGGAAAAGTGTGTGCGTAGCGCTTTGATGATCTAGTTCGAAGATCGATCGATCTCAACTATACTTTGAATTACTTTCGATTCAAAATTCATTGTTCGATTTTTTGTTGTGTTAAAAATACACTCTCATTTTTACGGTTTGATTGATCAAAGTAAAATCAAAAAAACTTTATTATGGAAAGTCCAAATATTAAATAATAATAATAATAATAATAATTAGTAATAATCACAATAATGTCATCGTTTGTTGTTTGTTTTATAAGTGTGTACACAAAGAATGAAAGAAATAAAGATATATAGTATCATATTTCTCTGTGTCTCTTGGTTTGGTTTATGTGTGTGTGTGTGTGTAAGTGTATTCTGTGATTCTCTGGTTTGTCTTTTTTTGTTGTTGTTTAATAATCAATCGACAGGTGTATTTTGTGTGTGTGTATTTGTGCATGGTGGAGTCAGTGGTATACACTTTTTTACACTGTGTTTGCGTTTGTGTGTGTGTGTATCTCACTATCTTTACTGGCCATTCTCTTGATGGTGTGTTTGTGTGTGTCCAAAATGGCCACAGTGATACACATAAACTACTTTGAAAATGAAAGAAAGAGAGAGAGCAATCTCCGGCTCAGCACGACTATTCACACTCGGAATCAAATCCGCTCCAGCGTGTCCAACGAGTTAGGCGACACTCCGCATCCGTTTTATATTACAAAAAACAACAAGAAGAAAAAGAGAGAAAGAAAAAACTTTTATCTTTATATAATAATAATAATTAAAATTAATTAAGTAAAATAATATAATTACACAATTACAAAATACAAAAAAAATCGCAAAGTTGATGTGTGAGATGTAGAGAAAGAGAGAGAATCGAAAATAAGAAGAAAAAACGAGACCATGGAAGTGTGTACAGAACAATGAGAGCAATGTGAATCGATGATGAGAGAAAGAATGAGTTTGTGTGTGTGTGTGTCTGTCTGTGTGTGTTAGTTTACGATCCAAAACAGAGTTGGAGAGAAAGATATATATCACATGCAACACCATGGGGTGGCCAGTAGGTCAATGCTGCCACCACCCGGTTGTGTGGTGGAGAGAGAGAGAGAGAAAGGCGCCGCCATCCATCCATCCATCCATCTATCCGTCCATCCATCCATCGTAGTGTCGGGGTCGTCGAGGGATGGCCAGTCCAACTGGGCGCCACTTGCTCAACGTGCATGACTCGACTTCCCAATACACGCCAGCTGATCGGCGCCAGATGTGATGATGGGAAGGAGGAAATCGCACATACACACACATACATATATATACACACACATTTTGCAAGGTGGGCAGGGGGAAGAAAGACAACAACGATGATGGTGATGATGATGCCAACGTCGTTGTTGTCGGAAAAATAGAGAGAGACGAGATGATGATCGGGTTGTAAGAGCGAAAGAGAGAGACGAGTATCACTAAGAGATGAATTGCTTGGTAACGGAGCGGCTCTAATGCACACACGGAGGAATCGCGAGAGGTGGGATTGAGGAAGGGGCGGTGGCGGGCTGTGAGCAGTCACCAGCGTGGCCCGCCGTCACCTTCACTTTGAGTCAGGTCGGTTTCAAGCGGCCACGACACCGGCCCGACCAAATGGTGGCATCAACGCACACCGACCACGAAAGACTATCGCAGCACGAGGATCACAAGTGGAAGAAAGAGAAAGAGAGAGGAGATAATTGAATTCCACATCAGCAGCCGGCCGCGATGCGCTGGGCGTTGTCACGTTAGGTGTGTTGGGTCGGTGGGTCAGCGACCGTAAGACCTGCTGATGAGGGAGAGGTACAGATCGTTGGAGAGGGCTCTCACGTCCGAGTTGCCCAGCGTAGGGTTGCTGCCCGCCCCATTGTCCTTCTCCTTGCCGTTGAGGAGTTTGCCGTTGACCACCACCCCTGCCGGCGCATTGAGCGACTCCTTACGCCACACCGCCCCGATGCCTCCTGACTCCTTGGTTGGTGGTCCACTCGACTTGTAGTACTTGCTAAAGGCGTTTCCATTCTCTGTCTTTTGCTCGGGACTGCTTGGGTCCCAGATGCGAGCGAGAAAGGTGCCACCCGCTCCGTTGCCGTTGCTTGCTCCATTGCTGGGTTCATTGTAGCGTGGACCGTACGACGAGTTGCCGAGGTTGCGCTGACTGCCGGTTCCGTTCTGGGAGATGCCACCAGGCGGGTTACCGTTCACCTGATGCACCGGAGAAGTCTCGCTCGACGCGTTCTCCGTGCCGTTGGCCGGCAGTCGTGGTAATCGCCGCCTGGTGAGCCATCCGTGGCGTAATGCAGCGTATGGCGTCATGCGAGTGTGCGGGTCCCACTCAAGACACTTTTTGATAAAGTCGATGAAGCACTCGTCATCACAGCCTTTGAGGGCTACCGACCAATCCTTGGAGCCAGGCGGGCCGCGCATCTTGCCACGCGACGTCCTGCTGCCCTCGATCAGCACCGAGCCGTCGGAAAGAACCTTGGTGTAGCAATACCGCGGGTAGCCTTTGGAGTTGAAGAAAACCTTGGAGCGCTTGGAGACGTCGATGAGCTTGGAGGGTGGCATGCCAAGCAACTCGATAATGCACGAGAGTTGATCGTTCTCGTTCTCACCAGGCAACAGAGGGTAGCCGGTGGCGAGCTCGGCCAGGATACAGCCCAAGCTCCACATGTCGATGGGCATGCCGTATGAGGCGCCGAGAATGACCTCAGGTGCGCGGTAGAAGCGTGACTGGATGTAGGTGTAGATACGTTGGTGCTCGAAGCACGAGGAACCAAAGTCGATCACCTTGATGCCACTACGGCCCTGTTGCTTGAGCAGCACGTTCTCGGGTTTGAGATCGCAATGAATGATCTTGTTGTTGTAGAGTGCCTCGAGGCAGCGCAGAATGGAGTAGGCGAATCGCCGTATGAGCTGTATGCTGAAGCCCTGAAAGTGGTTTTTCTTGATAAGCTCATACAGGTTGACGCTGAGCAGCTCGAACGTAATGCACATGTGATTGCGAAAGATGAAATGCTCGTACATGTGAATGATGTTCATCGTGTTGTCTTTGTCCTGTTTCTTCAGGTGCTGCAGGATGCGAATCTCCTCCTGGGCCTGCCGGTGAAAGCGTTTTTCGTTGCGTACAATTTTCAGTGCCACGTGCTGCTGCGTCTTGTGGTCGTAGACCTTGATGACCTGGCCAAAGCTGCCTTTGCCGATCACCTTAAGCATCTCGTACCGGTAGGCGATGTGGTCATGTGGCACAAAGATGTAGGAGCCCTGCTCGTCGTCGTAGTCGTTGTTGTTGGTGCCACCGACGATGCCCATGCGCTTGATGGCATTGGCTCCGATGAAGTAGAGCTCGTTGTAGTTGAAGATCTCGCGGTGCTCGTACGGCGTCAGTTTGTAGGAATAGAGTTTCATCACCTGTTCTGGTGTGACCACCAGTGGTTTGACTTTGTTGGCCGGCATTTTGCACGAAGTGTTGCTGGCAATCGAGCTTGACGAACCGTTGATGGTGGGTGCGTTGAGCGTGCTACTCGAGCCGTTCACCTTCTCGGTGGACGAATCCTCGGCAGACGAGCCCGACGAGGGACTAGCTTCGGATGGGGCGCCGCCGCCGCTGGCCACTGAGGCCCGGGGGAGGCTCACTACGTCACTTCCGTTGGAGTCGGCCGCGTACGCCGACCACTTGGACGACTGATCGCTGCCGGCGGTAGATGATGCGTCGTGGTGAGAGTGGTTGAAACCGTTCGAGGTGACCTTGAAGTTGAAACCCGAAAATGTGGTCGTTTTGGTGATGGGTGGAAGAAGCATGTTGCTGG
This sequence comes from Papilio phestus, assembly GCA_018231625.1. NCBI lineage: Eukaryota > Metazoa > Arthropoda > Insecta > Lepidoptera > Papilionidae > Papilio > Papilio phestus. The sequence goes on along the minus strand of DVQH01000611.1, from coordinate 13,470 downwards.
CTATGGCACCGTTGAGGTTCGTGCACGACTTGTCGTGGATCTGGGGCAAGAAGGGTTCACTGGGCGCGCTCCCGTTGATGTTTGCAATGAGGGACCGTGTCCGGGACAGAGGCATTGCCGCGAGCTGCCTGGGGCACTGCTAGCGGACCTGAAACGAGAAGCCCGACGTCATAGGGCTTGGGTTAGTATCAATACTGGACTTGTGCGCGTAATCGCTCCCTATCTGTCTGTGTGTCGCCTCATACCGCTTGAAGACCGTCTAGTCTGGACTGAGTATGACGGAATCGATCGAATAGAGCCCGTTAGACAGATGGTGAGAGGCAGGTAGCGCTTGAATGGCCAAAAGTGCTCCCACTAATCGATCCCGCTCGACTATTAAGCCTAAAGGCCAAGTGCCACTCTGTTGACGGATCTGGTGACATGTCAAGCCAAGAAACGTCTCCAAAGCAGAGACACCGAATGTCATCGAGATGGCACCGGATAGCGCTAAGTAAACATCTGTGCGCCCCCCGCCCCCGTCACTGCACCTGGCATCAACATCACCAGGCAATTAACCTTGTTCGCCGACCAACCGGGCGCCTCTCTCTCAACCCTCAATCATCAAAAGCAAGCAACCAGTCAGCTCGACTCGATTAAGCAAGATGGTAGTGGCGAGAGTGTGTTGCACTGATAGATGGTGCGAAGAACATTCACTCGGCGACGACAGTACAACGCATGCCGCTTCGGAGAACATCGTGGTGCTCAATGGAGTTGGACATGGGGGCCTGCAGATCTGTCAGTGCCAGTGCGCGTCAGTCTGCTTGCATAGAGGACGAGAGAGAACTGGAACGATCGAGTCAGCCTTGGCGGAGAGAGCTGAAAGCGGAGGAGTCGCTGCTCGGGTCATACTCGACGCTCGGGCGCGACACGTCTAGCTGAGCCAAGCGGAATGGAGGGCAGGTGAGCCACCGGACAGAGCCGCCATCGGGCAGGTGACCTCAATCGAGCGAGATCGAAAGGTGACGCGAACACTTGAACAACCCTTGCTGCTCTCCATTCACCACCACCATGGATCACGACTCGCCAACTTCAAACGAGTACGATCCAGATCTCTCACCCCATTGTCTGTCTGTCGCATGGCTGCTCGTGTGCCACTTGTGCCCGTAGCCACCAGTGGGAAATCGTCTCTACCGCTGTCACTTGTGGACAGGATGTGCAACTGACCACTGTAAAAATGTGACCATTTTAAAGTACGTAAATAAAACACGATAAAAAATACAAGAGAACCGTTAGACCAGAACTCACAAACTGCATGGCAACAGTGGGAAGATGGCGCCTGTGGACCGTCACCACTCCATTTGCATCGCGAGGCGGCAAGACTTGACTGACACTGACACGGCCAAGATGTGCTCACTGAAAGCAGAGCTTCATGAATCACACCGCCGACAGGCGTTCGTGTCTATGCCTTTTCGAATCACACACACACCATCACCACCTATCGCATCGCATCCTGATATGGTGTGTGCTGCGATGCCAAGGCGAGGCCAGTAACACTCAAGGCAAGATCGGTCGGCCACCTCGGGACCAAGACTGACAGCGAGCCTAGCTTAGCCACTGAGCGTTCTTCAATCTTTCTAACCAGTCTACTACGAGTAGGTCATAAGTTCGTCACAGACTGTTGCAATTAAACCCCAATAGTTGAATTGATGCACTCCTCATACACAAGTGTGTTATTGGTTGGTTGGCGGCAGCAGCACCATTTGGACACATGCTGGCCACGACCCTCACAACAGTGGTCGCCGCGCAACAGCCTCGAGCCCGCAAAACAGATGGACAGACTAACGAAACAAGGGACCGTCACTCTCAGTGCCGATTTCTTGTCGGTGCTCGCTCGGAGTATGTCGTTCGTGTCACTACCAGCGCGGTATTATGCGAGCACTGAGAGAGCAGTGCACACGGCCAACTCTCGTCTTAACCTCTCCCCCCTCGACCGTCCTTCAACTTTTGGAGTAAAGTGCACGAAGGAAGGGAGCGAGGTAGTGCAGTGTGGTGGCCCGGTGGCGAGGCAAGCACCACACAATGAGGCACGAAAATGAAGGTGATGACCTTTTCCTTTTTTCTTTATATCCATCTCGCTGTAGTGGGAAATAAATAGCCAACAAGTAAAATAATAAGAAATGGAAACGGACGAGCGGGGCGCGCAAGCGGTACGCAAGGCGACTTTTTTTTGTTCAAGCCCATCGAGTGGTGATGATCGAAGAAAGAAGATGGTGTGTCCTCACAGTGTCACTCACCTAGAGCACGACGAGCGACCTATGACTCGCTAATGGCAATTGCAGATTGTCATCGGTCACACTGACACCAAGTCTTTCCACGTAACACATTGTGTCAGCCGAGTGAGTTGGTCGTGTGCAGACTTCACTATTACCGACGACAATATTTTGATTAGCATGCGTAAACACACGCTGCCGGTTGGTTATTCAATTCTGGTCGGGTGATGACGATATGTAGTGGAAGGTGTAAAGTCCGGTCGAACAGCGCATAGCTCGATCACATTATCATCAACAAAAGAGGCGGATGGCAGTTGCGATTGCTGCTGAGGGGTGAGTCGTCGAGTGATACGCGAAACACTCAGCTCGTGAAAGTTGGTCTGCTCTGGTGTAAGGCAGATGGTATGTGAGTCGAGGCAGAGATCATCCAAACATCAACCAACAAACTTGCTTCTGCTCTAGCGCAACAAAGCTCACAAGTCAACAATTTCAAAATATATATATGTGAAACAGTTGGCGATTAGGAAATATGATGAGTAGAGTGGAGTAGTGATGGATTAGTGGAGATGACTAGTTAAAGGAGTGAAGACCCGAAAGCCAGTGATCAGTGTGCAGTGGGTCTTGGAGACTAGCCCAGACTAACCAAGAAGAAGACACACTTGGAACGAGACACAGACAGACACGCACAAAACACAGATGAGAGAGAGAGTGAGAACACAGTTGGGCCGGGCAGGCAGTGTTGACGAGCCCGAGCAGACAGACACGACGCGGGCAACGAGAGGCACACAGCCGCTCGGCACCAGGAGAGGTGACTAAATGGAGCAGGCGGCCGGGAGGCTCGAGTGGCGCGAGAGCCTGCCCGAAGTGTGGACGCGCCGTGGTCGCTGTGGCTGTCTCTCGCTAGCCTTTCCACCTGACTCCTACCTCGAGTCTCTCCCGTCCCTCTTCAGCCGACTCTCCCTCTCTCTCTCTCTCCCACCACTCTGTTTCGGTCTCTGTCCGTCGCTTCTCGCATGCACGCCGCGCGGCAGTGGAGTAGAGCCGCAGTTGGTAGCCCAACACTATCGTGATGTTATTAATTTTCCAAATGATTCACGAAATGTCTCTCCAAGGTAACCAGGTAAAATTTTATGAAAAAGTTTTCTAAAATTATCCGAAATTTTTCGAACAAAAACCCCAATAAGTATCAAATGTAACTCAGCCTGATATTCAATCTGCAGCATGTCTTGGCTTCTTGCCTCTCGCTAGTGTTGGGCTACCCAGTGAATGCACTTGCAGACAACTCACTCACAACACTGACAGTGAGGCCGGGAGGACATATCACGCAGTCGCATAGGATACCGAATCGCAGCTCAAGTCACTGGCTGGTCCTCGACCCGCACTCTGCTTGCACGTCACTGCCGAGGGTCACTTCCGCCTGGATTCCCTCTTTCCTGGTTTCCATTTCGGTTTCCAACCTCGACTCAAGACAAGAGACTGTGATGATGATGTGTGATGCCAACACGATTCTACCTGCATCACACACACACAGCTGTCAGTAGCAGCGGGTGCATTGGCATTGGCGCCACTACCATCGCTGCTTCTCTCGGTGATTAGCGTCACGGATTGCCCCAGCACGAATGAACTGGGAGTGAGTGAGAGAGAGAGAGAGAGAGAGAAGGAAAAGTCAAACCAGTTGTGTGAGTGTGAGTTGGTGACCTTTTGCACGGCCCTGGATGCCCCACCAATTGGCGATGGCAATGGCCACCCTCTCGTGGGTGTCTGGCCATCCCTCGTGATCACGTCATACCCCATTCCTCCCCCTCCCATTCAAACCACCTATTCTGGTCCGATGCCGACTGGCGTGATTGGGTCATCGCGCCTTGAGTCATCGCGCAGTGAGGGTTGATTGAACCAGACACACCACGCGCGGTAGTACAGGGAAGTAGGACTGGTGGGCGCGAAGGCATTGCCACTGCCGATGATGGCGTGTGTGTGTGTGTGTGTGTGCAGTGCACCAACCAACCGACGTGACCACCGCGACCAACACGGAAAAACAATGCCAGCTGGAGAAGATAGAGAGAAAGCGAAAGAGAGGGAGAGAGGCGACACTGGCTATCTAGCCCTAACTAAGCACTTTATATACTTTAATATAATAATACTTTACCAAAATGCGAATGTTGGGCGCGTGCGTGAATCCGCACCCAACATTCCCAGAGAGGTCCAGGGCGCCACCCGTCTCACTATCTCACTCTCTCTCTCCATGCACCCTCTGTCCTCGGTCCACTGGCCTCACTTTCAGCTCTCTTCCGGATCGCACATTCTACCCGGCGCGCCTCGCCCCAAACTATCTCGTCTCACTTTCTCTCTCTCTCTCTCTCTCTCTCTCTCTCTCCCTCTTCTAAGAGATCCCATAGAGCCACTCTCTATAGTCCCAAAGTACCACTGCAATGCCACGAAAACTCAGGTCACCTCTTGTCTGGTTCTAACTGGAAATGAGATCTTCTTCTTCCTCCTCCTCCTCTTTATGTTGTTTTGTTTTGTTTTGTTGTAGTCTGAAATCATTGTTCTGGGACCGGCAGAGGTTATAAAATCTCCGTCTCACAGTAGCATATAATCTTATTAACCGAAATATAATAATAATAATATAATATTAGTATTATTACTACACTCTCTTTCTTTCTACTTAATAGTCCCTCTGTGTGTGTCTTACTTTCGAGAAGAAGATAATATGAAACTGTTTTGATATTACTAACTTGGCATTGTTGTGCCAAGTCTTATTACACACGGATATACGAACACATAAATTGACATTGTTCCAAGGAAGACAACCATGATTTTTCTAAAATCAACTGGAAGACTCACAGTTGATATACATACTCTATCAAGTCTATCACACTTAATCACTACTTGCATACACATTTGGGTGTAAAAGGTTATTGAACGTCAAGAGAGAAAAATGCCTTCACCGGTAAAGGAAGAGAGAGAGAGAGAGGGGGGGAGAAGAATTAAGTGTTTTGTGTAGGTGTGTGTGCACCTACACCAAAAGAGACCGATGGTGTGACTGACGATGGCAATTAGGAGTAGTTATATGAATCGATTGCACATGCCACACACACTCACAATACTTAGACACACCAATCAAGCAGTTACAGTGTTTCTCACGGCTATAATTCAAAAAACTGGTACTGCACATGAGAAAGAGAGAGAGAGGGAGAGACAAACATGGGGACTTTTCGGGTTTTTGTTTGCTCTCGAATTACGAAATCATGTGAGAGAGAGAAAGAAAGAGAGGTCAAAACATGTTTTTAAACTAGATGATAATAATGAGAGTTGGAGCGAAAGAGACAAAAAATATTGATTTAATAAAAAAAGAGAAGAAAGTCGAGAATTGAATAAAGAAGTTGTTGAGTAATTCAAGAAATGGCTTGATTTAAATTTTATTCGTTTTTTATTGTCTTTTTAACATTATTATTATATTATTATTATTGTTTATTGTAACTATGATTCTTAACTAAGGATCACAATAAATCTTGTGAGAATTTGCATAGAAGAGTTCCGACAAAAAACATTATCAAAGTAAAATTTTTCTAGAAACTTTCTTTTACCAAGCCAGCATTTTTTTTATTTGGAAACTTTCCTATACACTGATTTGTGTTAATGATCTTGAAAGTTGCTAAACAGCAATGTTGGTTTAGTTTAGAAACCATATCCACAATTTTAATGTTGGGTTTTTTTATTTAGTCAATAACTAACCAGAAAAAAATGAAATCAAAACCAATCTTATTTCTTGGAAAAGATAGAGAGAATCTTCAAGGAAAGAAACCATGCCAACCAGCTAAGGTACATTTGAGAAAAAGGTTACACTCGAAAAATCACGGCCAACAACAAAAAAATAAGTATATTAAATATACCGATTTCTTAGTATCCTAAAGCGATACTAAAATTCAAAAAAAAGAAAAGCACACATATGCAAGAAGTTTTTTGTCCATGTTCCACGAATTGAGACTTTGTGGCATGTTGGCCTGGCTTCGAAAAATTGCACACCTTTCGAAGTGTAGTGTACCTAATGGCAAATCGATTCGATTTCTTGTGAAACTATTGCAAATCTCTCTCTCTCTCTCTCTCTTCTTTCTTTTCTCTCTCTCTCTCTCTCTCAAAACTCATGGCGTGATTTCTTTTTTTTCAAAAGTTTCCCCATACCAACTTACGCAAACACTGTCCGAGGCTATAGCAACAACAAAAGATTTTCTGTTTTCTGTTCTTATTTTTTTCTCTTTCCCCCCAATAACCATTGAGTATATATACCAAGTGTATGTTTTGACGAGAAGCACTCGTTCAATTGATTCGAACCATCACAAGACGAGTTCTATGACAACAAGAATGGTGTGTGCAAATGTGTGCTAATTGAAGTAGAAAATAATAGTAGTAACTCGTTAGTGTATAGTAATGATAATGATGATGAAGATATAATATAATCAAATTAAATAAAAGAAAAAAATATGGTCCCGAGTGATGCATTGTGATGCTAACTGCAGTAATTCTCTCTCTCTCTCTCTCTCTCTCTCTCTCTCTCTTTCGAAAACAACTCAAATCAAAACATCGGAATTTTTCGTTAGTTTTCATGAATACCCTGACGACCCAATGACCTTTATATGTCAAAATCTGACCAGATCGAGAGAAAGAGAAAGAGAAAGAGAGAGAGAGAGAGAGACGAAAAGAGAAGAAAAGAGAAGTACTTCAAACTTAACTTTTTGTTTGTTTTGATTAAACTTGATATGAAATTCTATCAAATACGCATCACAGAAAGAAAATTTCCAGAAATGCTTTACTTTGATAGTGTTTTTTTTAAAGACACTTCAACAAAACTCTTCTAATAATTGTAAATACACAGGGTTGTTTTTTTTGCTAACTTGTTTAAAATGTGTTTATTATTATTATTATTATTATTGAAGTAGAGATATAATTGAGTTTATTACTCTGTTATTATTATTATTTTTCATAATTTGTTGCCTGAAGTGTTTTTACTATTTACAAAGTTTTGAAGCGGATTGTCGGTAATAGTTATCGTCAATTTATATTTACAGTAAAACCTCTCAAATCAAGAGAGAGAGAAGGAAAGATGAAAAAGGTTTAAACTGAGAGAAACTGTAATTTGAATACAATGAGGGAGAAAAGTTCAATGTTTAGAAACCTGAAAAAGCGAATTAAACAGAAAGTTTCGAATTAAAGAGAATTTTTAAGATATATTTCTAAGAAGTCTGAAACAAAAAGTTCTGAGAAAGTTAATTCAAGTTAAGTTGAGAAAAAAATTGAAAATGTAAGTAAAACTTTACTTAAATTAAACTTTAATTTAAAAGAATTAAATTTTAGACATGACATGAAAAAAACTATCCATAAATAAAGTTTTTAGAAACACGTTACGCTTTTGATAGTGCTTTTTATTAGCATTGAAACTTTCTCCACACAATTTTGACTTTCTCTGTGATCCCCAGATTAATTAATAATTATAATTAATATTATAATTTTATCTTTTTTCTCTAATAAAATAATTCAAAATTGTAAGTTGTAGTAACTTTAAATTAAAGAAGTTTTTCTTCGGAATTGCACGAAAAGCTAAGCCTGTGTATTTACACAGTAGAGTTTCGAAAAGTTTCTTTGCTAAAAAAACACTACCAAAGTTAACGTTTTTCTAGAAACTTTTATTTAGGATTAACTTTTGCTGCTATCTCTATTTTATTTTACTGTATGATATTACTGTACGAGACTAAATGTATTGTGTTTTGTTGTTGTGTTGTGTTTGGATCATAAACTCTGTCCTACACTGACCGAGTGGTGATGTTGTGTAGGCATCCTCATAAAATGATGCGGGAATTTTCACTATAAGATGTGTTGGAAGTTAGATATTTCGAAATAATACCAGTGGGAGTGTGTCATTTTGACTTGTCTTTCCTCCTTTTTGTTGTATATATATGTATGTGTGTGTGAGATGTACTTGTGTTCAAAGTTCAAAGCTATGAAGCCAACCTTGGTTTTGGTGGCCATCTCAAAGCCACCATTATTTTTTTATTAGACGGTCTAACCGAGCTTGAGGTGACATCTCGCGAGGATTAACGCAAGTTGCCACTTGATACCGTCGAGAACGTTGTTTGTGAGTATGCACCGTACGGTATGTTTGGGTTTGTTTCTCTCTCGGACTCTCTCTCTCTCTCCTCTCTTGGGTAGTAGAGAGTCAACTTGACACCACCACCTGCACTGACACGCGCATTCACACACACACACATATACACATACAAATACACACACCATCAGTGATCTGCCAAACGCCTCTTTGATCATCATCCTCATCATCAATTTTGCATCTATCAACAAAATTTCATTACCTCTTTGTCCTCGCCACGATCCATTTACTGCTTTTTCTCCACTATGGTTGGTATCTTTGGAAACTTTGATTGATTCGTATTGACCGGTTTTGTTGTTGATGTTGATGTGTTCCAGCTTGTACTGGTGATCGGAGACTTTCACATTCCCTACCGGAAGCACAGTTTGCCGAGCAAATTCAAAAAGTTGCTCATACCAGGCCGAATCCAGCACATTCTGTGCACCGGAAATCTCTGCACCAAAGAGTCGTACGACTACCTGAAGTCACTTGCCGCCGATATTCACGTGGTCAAGGGAGAGTTTGATGATGTAAGTCTTTTGGTTGAATGAAAAGATGAATTGAGTTTTTGATGATTTTTCACACAGAACTACTATCCCGACAAGAAAGTGGTGACCATCGGACAGTTCAACATTGGTCTATGTCACGGTCACCAGATTGTTCCGTGGGCCCACGAAGACACGCTAGCACTGCTACAACGCGAGCTCGAAGTTGATATTCTCATCACGGGACACACACACAAGTTTAGCGCTTTTGAGAAGGATGGCAAGTTCTTCATTAACCCGGGCAGTGCCACTGGTGCTTACTCAGCACTCGAAAGGTTGGTACTTTCAGACACACACTTCGCATTGTTTCCCAGTTTTCTTTATTGATTTATTCAAATTGACTTATCATCTTCATTTAACCTTTTTGCAGCAACATCATCCCCTCGTTTGTTCTCATGGACATCCAGTCTACCACTGTGGTCAACTACGTCTACCAGTTGATTGGCAACGAGGTCAAAGTGGAGAGAACCGAGTTCAAGAAGGTCAACTGAACATGCTAATCCACTTTTTGCCAGGTGTGTATTGTTGAAAGAGAGAGTGAGAAAGTGTTGCAGTGTGTAAAATCACGTCTCATGCAAATGTGTTTTATATATTATTTTTTTTATTTTATCGTGTATATTTCATATAATGTCTAAATAAAAGGTTTATTATAGTTTGGAGTGAAAAAAACAATCTTTCATCATCACACATATTAGAATTCTTAACTGACTCGAATCTAACTTTCACTGTTGTGGTTCGAATTCTTAACCGACTCGAATCTAACTTTCTATGCTAACTCTATTGTTGAGAGAGCGAGAATGAGAAAGATCGAAAGTACTGCAGTGTGCAAAATCACGTCTCATGCAAATGTTTTTTATATTATTTTTTATTTATATTTTCTTCGTGTATATTTCATAATGTCTAAATAAAAGGTTTATTATAGTTGAGTGAAAAAAACAATCTTAACTTCATCATCATACATAAAAATAATATAAGAGTAAAACAACAGTAATAATAGCTGTGAATAGCGTTTTGTGGCTGTGGTGGCGCGCAAAGGTGATTTAGTGAGGTGTGCAAAGGTTTTTGTTATTTAGGGTTTAAGCCAGTCCGCGCTTCTTCATCTCCTCGAGCAGTGAGGAACCCATTTGGGCGGGCGATCTGGTGACCCGAACACCGGCGCTCTCCAGTGCGTTGATCTTCTCCTGGGCGCCACCCTTGCCACCAGCGATGATCGCACCAGCGTGACCCATTCGACGACCGGGCGGTGCGGTGAGACCCGCGATGAACGACACCACTGGCTTGCCATTCGCACCCGAATTGTGCATCTTCAGGTAATCCGCGGCCAACTCTTCCGCGTTGCCACCAATCTCACCGATCAGAATGATGCCTATGTATAAAACGTTCCGGTTTAATTTGGTCCACGTGTGCCTGCTTAATCACCTTTTGTTTCGGGGTCATTAAGAAAGACCTCGAGGCAGTCGATGAAATCGGTGCCATTAAAGGGATCGCCACCGATGCCAACGCACAGTGACTGGCCCAGTCCGACCTCGGTGGTTTGGTGAACTGCCTCGTAGGTCAGCGTGCCCGAGCGAGACACAATGCCGATCTTGCCCTTGGCATGAATGTGACCCGGCATGATACCGATCTTGCACTCGCCTGGCTTGATAATGCCCGGGCAGTTGGGCCCGATCAATCGTGACTTGCTCTGGCGAACGATGCGATTCTTCACCTTGACCATGTCTAGTTGTGGGATGCCTTCGGTGATGCACACGATGAGTGGCACCTCGGCGTCCATTGCTTCGTGAATTGCCGCAGCTGCTCCTGCGGCCGGCACATAGATCACAGTAGCATCGGCTCCAGTTTTATCCCTAGCCTGGAATGAGTGTGTGGGTGTGAATACTGAGATTATTTAACATGTTTTGGTGTAGTTTTCATAGCAATAAATGCTAATTCTGTTAATCCATAGGCCCTCAAAATTGCCTATCTCCAAATTTACTGATATTAATAGTTTTTGTTAACCAGCGACTTTCTGATGAATCAAAAACACCTGGATTTAGTCTCAAAACTTTCCCCAATTATTGATTATGTCGATTGCTAAACATAATCAAGACTATCTTTGTCCATTTAACCCTGGCTCGAAGGGTTGTATCCAGAAAAACACCATTTTGGGTTAAAACCTTTTTGAAAACCTGAAACCTTGCTCTTTCACGCTATGGTAACCGTTTTTGGTTATTTTTTCTGGAAACACACGATGTAATGAAACCCAATTTTGACACTGGTTTGTTGAATCCAACCAACCTCTTTGACCGAAGAGAAGACAGGCAGTCCCAGGTGTGTCTGACCACCCTTGCCAGGCGACACTCCGCCCACCATGTTGGTGCCATACTCGATCGCCTGCTTCGAGTGGAAGGTGCCCTGCTTGCCGGTGAAACCCTGGCATATCACCTTGGTGTGCGAGCCAATCTTCAACGCGGGCCGTGTGGCGGTGTAGTTGGTGCGAAAGGCAATTTGGCTCACGCTTGGCCTCGCCACTGTATATCAAATGAATCCCCCAAAAAGGTTAGCGCAAGATGTACCCACCGCGTGCGGTGTTCGGCTCACCTAGAAACTGGCGGAACAAGGTGTTGACATGCACAGACATGACTGGTTTCGGTGGTGTGATGATCGAGGTGAGGGAGGAGAGAGTCACTAAATTCTGACAACAGAATCAGGTGCCTGATGGTGACAGAACAACTTGACTTGACGAGAATGTGGCAGGTAGTAATAGGATGAAAGAAGATGTGCAGCACACCACCACTGATGCCAATAGTGTCTTGTGGTGGAGAGTCGAGGTCGATACAAAAGTCGTCCCGCTCTTATCAATGCAGCGTGAGGATACCGCCACTGTGCCGTTGCTTAGGCTTGCTGGTGTGGTGAAGTGGTGCCAGCACGTACGGAGTGAGAGTGAGCGTGAGAGAGAGAAAGTGAGAGAGAGAGAGAGACGGTGACACGCGCACTCACGCTGCTCATGGTGCCACCAAAGCAGACCGGCTATTGCGCCTTCTACCAAATTGCATAGAAACAGCTACACTCCGGGTGCAAATAGAAATTCGAACTCAAACAATCCCCTTTCCATCTCTCTTTCATCCTCATCTACTCTTCAGGTACCAGACTAACCGCGAATAAACTTTTCCAAGTACATATATTAGGTTGTTCTGATTATACCTACTTTGAGGAATCTCATCTTGTTTTTGTATGCATGTTGAACTTCAGCACTCAGGACACACTATCAACACCAAACGGACGTCTTGTTAGCCTTGATTTGCAAACATGTTTCTCATCAAAAACTTTTCGCCAGTCGCTTAATATAAACAAAAAGATAGTATTGTTGAATGGTTAATTATCGATTTTTTTACAAGAGGGCCAGCTTTAAAGCTTTGTCTTTTGTAAAAGCCGCTGAAGTCAAACTTGAGTTATCATAATTTGAAGAGTTAAGCATATTCGAATAGAATCGGATGAACTGGAAAAGTTTGAATTAGAATCAAATTGAATGAAAATTCGAAGAGTTACACAAAAAATAGAATCATAACACCGAATTGGTTAAGAATTCGAATCACAACAGTGAAAGTTTGATTCGAATTGGAAATGAATTCAAATCACAACAGTAAAAGTTAGATTCGAATTGGTTAAGCACAAGGAAAGTATGGCGTAACTGTTACTGTGCAAAAGTGTGACAGAAAATGAAAAATTGTTTAAGAATAAAATAAAGCATAGAAAACCACCTCCATACTTGTCATTAATATAACAGACGATTAATCAAAATTCTCTCTAGATTTTAAAGTCATCATTTGCAAAAACTCAAACCTTAATTCTAAATAAAAAGTCGAATTCATTTAATTTGGGAAATAAATGATACCAAATTAGTCGTGAAAGTGAATAGAGCGTAACTCATGTCTGTCAGTTTGAAAACTAGTAGAAGTAGAGACACACCTTGATCAAGAGAGGCTGACCAAATAAGCGATTGCCATTTGGTGTTGGCGTTGGTGTGATCCGCAATTGCGATTAAGTCACTTTTGACTCTAAAGTTTGAAATTTTTAGACAAAACGCTTCTCAACCATTCCAACCTAACCAGATTACAATCCGACAATCATAATCATTGAGAAAAAGACAGTCTCCTCTTATCAGAACTAGTGAATGTTGAGATGTTCGAATATGAGGGAATTATGATTCGAATCTGACTTTATGTGTAATGATTCAAATTTTATTCCGATTCAATTCAATTTTTCTTGCATAACCCTTCTAATTATAATAACTCGAGTTTGACCTCGACTTTTGCCAAAATAATCAAATTTTAAATCTCGTCAGTTCGAATATGGAGAAAGATTGCAAACGGTGTACGTACAGTCTACGGAGTAAAATGGATAAAAATTTTGTACCCATGGCTGGGTACTCATTGGGTTTGGGCTTCGAGTTTAACAAAAAAATCAACTACCCAAAACCCAAACCCTATTTACCCGGAGCTGTTCATTTGTGTATGGGTTGGGTTTTGGGTAAAATTTTGAGTCAATTTTACTCCGT